>VYZX01009048.1:111507-140957 GCA_013401335.1 Brachypteracias leptosomus | reverse complement strand
CACATGGGTATTGAGAGTTCTTGTGCTCTATGGAAAGCCTCTTTAAAGATCTGCCAGCTCTGCTCTGCTCCTTTATCTTTGAGGACTGCCTCCCAAGGGGTCCTGTTGAGCAACTCCTTGAAGAGCTGGAGGTTTGCTTTCCTAAAATTTAGGGTCCTGACTTTGATTGTCATCTGTCCTTCACCCCTTAAGACAGTGAGCTGAACCAGTGTGTGGCCACTGCAGCCCAGGCTGCCTCCAATCTTGATGTCCCCAATGAGCTTACTTGCATTTGTCACTATTAGGTCTAATACCACATCCCCTCGGGTAGGGCTGTTGATACCCATATTACTCTATTCTGATCAGGATGGACTCAGACCAGAAATGAAGCAAGCTTTTGTCAGGCACCTTGGCTCCAGATACCTGAATAAAACAAAGTTTAATAGTAATACCTTAGCTGACATCCACTGCTTTTCCTGTCATGGATGTAACCAGAACAATTGTAGTTCTATTTCCAGCCACATCCTCAGTCTCCTCACTCTACAGAGACTGGTTCTGGCAGAACATCTGACCCAACTGGTACTTTATCCTCCCTCCTCCCTATTCTGCCATGGCAACCTTTTCCCCTTCAACAACAAACAAGCTACAAGGTAGATAAGACTTTCTCACCTAATGCTGAGGCTTACTGAAAGTAGCTCTAAATTGCCCAACTAACAAATAGTGAGTTAAGAAGCCCAACAGAAGGACCACTTTAGGAAAGAGATTTTAGTTGTGAGAGTTTCTGTATTTGCTACACATGATGGGTCCACATACAGTTTATTTTCTTATTTTTGTTCCTACAGCCTTCCTAGGGCCAGCTTCACTTCCTGCCAGTTGTTTTCTGAAGTACAAGCATTGTTCTCATCACTGCAGGTCTGCCTTTCTCTCTGCTGGAAGGATGCAGCCAAATTAGGTCTTAGGAAAATCTCTTCACAGAAGGGCACTAGTTCATGTATTGGTGAGTCATTTTAAGGCACATCCAGGGATTTTTACTGATGAAGATCTGCTTCTCAATCCATGTCTCTCATCTTGAGAGGGAGATTCATGCTGAATTAGTTCTTTTTATGCTTGCAGTACAAGTTTGGAAATATCTGCCAATAATTTTGCTTTAAATAGCATATCATAAGATCATCTGATGTTAGTTCCTAGAAGATCTGTACCAGTGCTAGTGTCGGGCTGGGGTGTTACAATGAAAACTGAAAGAAAATTGCAAGTCCATGCTGCAAACCTACTCTCAGAGCTACAACAAATTTATTAATGAAACTGCCAGATTTTTCTGTTCAAACAGTACTTTTGCCTCCTTGCTGTCTCCCCTCGTTTTTACAGTGGACTAAACTTGCCTTTTGTTTTAAAAAGCTACAAGAAGGAAGGAAATTCTTTGTGTAAGCCCACGGAACTCTGTCTGTCAGCAGGAGAAGATCCCAGGCTATTGTAAGTCTCCTGATAGTAAAACAGAAATCATCTCAAAAAGGGCATGTGATACCTGTAGTGGAGGGACTTCCTTGGCAGATACACACAGGCAGCTACTGATGGTCCCTAAATCTTTTCATGCGAGAATTGCCTCTGGCATAACTTAAGTCACAGGAGGGGCAATTGTCTCAGTACAATATCCACTGCAGGGATCCTGCCAATGCTGGGACCTGTGTTTCCGGCTCAGGACATGAGGCCAGGCCCATGGAGGCAGAGTATGGACATGTAGGCTTGTTTTAGGTGTCTGTAAGGACAGTTCTGGGGCTCTGAGTGTGGGCTGGCAAGGTACAGCTGGAGGACATACATTGGCCTGAGGTTACATGACTGTGACTTTCCTTCATTGAGATAGGTGTACAAAAAGGGATGGGGTTTATGGCCCAATTTGGGAAATGACATTGGAGAATGAGACTAAGGTTATTAGAATTTTTGGACAAATACTTTTTTTTCCTTGATGTCTGTACAGATTGATTCACATTCTTGAGCTTTTATTGATGCTTTTGTCTCTTTTTTTAGTAAAAGTAAAGAACAGGACTAACAGTACATGGTATATTTTTCTCTATTTTATTTATTTTCCCAGTTGATCAGCTGGCTGTTAAATCAGATGAATCATATACTGTTTTTCATAATCCCTGGAGCAATACAATGATTCAACAGTTCTTTCTAAAGTACCACAACTGGAAGCTGACTAAAAAACATAGTTCTCTATTAAACATAAAGGACAGAGCTAAAGAACTGTATAAAGTTGAAGAACAGGATAATGCACAGGATTCTGCAGATTAGGAAATTATGTGACTCTTTTTTTAAGATAGTAACTAATGTTGTCTTTTGGGCATTCATTACTCTTCTTAAATGTGTCTTATTCTCTAAGAAGGGCCATATAGAGTACTTTTTCACTGAAAGAGCTTTATTGTACGTACCAATGTCATAGGTTTGGATGAGAAATCAACATGTTGGCTGGAAATCTTGTTAAGAAACTTTTTTTTTTTCCTTCCTGTCAATTCACCTCATTAGCAAGCATTGGAAGTTCTTTATAAATGCACTGAATTTTCTAAATGGCTCCTTCTGAAAAGACTGCAGTTTTGTGATTAATTATTCTTGTGTTCAGCATATCCTAGGAGAAATTCTTTTTATTATAGTGAAACAAATTTATAATCATAAACTCTGAAAATCACCAATCCTAGTAGATGTTCTAACACATTCATTAAATTTGGAGATTAGCTTAGCGAACACCTTTATCCCATCTCTCCAAAATATTTCTATGGACCCCAGAATCATATTGCAATGTGANTGCCAGATTTTTCTGTTCAAACAGTACTTTTGCCTCCTTGCTGTCTCCCCTCGTTTTTACAGTGGACTAAACTTGCCTTTTGTTTTAAAAAGCTACAAGAAGGAAGGAAATTCTTTGTGTAAGCCCACGGAACTCTGTCTGTCAGCAGGAGAAGATCCCAGGCTATTGTAAGTCTCCTGATAGTAAAACAGAAATCATCTCAAAAAGGGCATGTGATACCTGTAGTGGAGGGACTTCCTTGGCAGATACACACAGGCAGCTACTGATGGTCCCTAAATCTTTTCATGCGAGAATTGCCTCTGGCATAACTTAAGTCACAGGAGGGGCAATTGTCTCAGTACAATATCCACTGCAGGGATCCTGCCAATGCTGGGACCTGTGTTTCCGGCTCAGGACATGAGGCCAGGCCCATGGAGGCAGAGTATGGACATGTAGGCTTGTTTTAGGTGTCTGTAAGGACAGTTCTGGGGCTCTGAGTGTGGGCTGGCAAGGTACAGCTGGAGGACATACATTGGCCTGAGGTTACATGACTGTGACTTTCCTTCATTGAGATAGGTGTACAAAAAGGGATGGGGTTTATGGCCCAATTTGGGAAATGACATTGGAGAATGAGACTAAGGTTATTAGAATTTTTGGACAAATACTTTTTTTTCCTTGATGTCTGTACAGATTGATTCACATTCTTGAGCTTTTATTGATGCTTTTGTCTCTTTTTTTAGTAAAAGTAAAGAACAGGACTAACAGTACATGGTATATTTTTCTCTATTTTATTTATTTTCCCAGTTGATCAGCTGGCTGTTAAATCAGATGAATCATATACTGTTTTTCATAATCCCTGGAGCAATACAATGATTCAACAGTTCTTTCTAAAGTACCACAACTGGAAGCTGACTAAAAAACATAGTTCTCTATTAAACATAAAGGACAGAGCTAAAGAACTGTATAAAGTTGAAGAACAGGATAATGCACAGGATTCTGCAGATTAGGAAATTATGTGACTCTTTTTTTAAGATAGTAACTAATGTTGTCTTTTGGGCATTCATTACTCTTCTTAAATGTGTCTTATTCTCTAAGAAGGGCCATATAGAGTACTTTTTCACTGAAAGAGCTTTATTGTACGTACCAATGTCATAGGTTTGGATGAGAAATCAACATGTTGGCTGGAAATCTTGTTAAGAAACTTTTTTTTTTTCCTTCCTGTCAATGCACCTCATTAGCAAGCATTGGAAGTTCTTTATAAATGCACTGAATTTTCTAAATGGCTCCTTCTGAAAAGACTGCAGTTTTGTGATTAATTATTCTTGTGTTCAGCATATCCTAGGAGAAATTCTTTTTATTATAGTGAAACAAATTTATAATCATAAACTCTGAAAATCACCAATCCTAGTAGATGTTCTAACACATTCATTAAATTTGGAGATTAGCTTAGCGAACACCTTTATCCCATCTCTCCAAAATATTTCTATGGACCCCAGAATCATATTGCAATGTGAATATGGAAATTGTAAGCAAAGTGGTGCTGCTCTGACTTTAGTGACTATGATCAGATTTGAAGATGCAACAGGATTCAGCAGCGTGAGTTTAGCATGTTCTTGGTAGTTAAAGCAGCTCCCAGATGATATATGAATGACTTGTATGAGCATCAGAACACAGTTTGATTATTTTTTTTTCTTTTCAAAGAAATCATCTGAAAAATTGTTATATTCCTCCTTGTGAATTTTTTTGTGAACTGGGCCTGATTTCAGGTAGTTCACCACGTTCTAGCTTATAGATTCTTCATACGGTAGTCACTGATTAATATTTAATGTATTTTAAGTAAAGCATCTTAATGAGTTGTTCCAGTCATGTGTTTTTGCTCTCCAAATGAGTGTCTTTTTTAAAGGCAAATCTAGAGAGAGACATGA
The DNA here is from genome assembly GCA_013401335.1 of Brachypteracias leptosomus. Lineage (NCBI taxonomy): Eukaryota > Metazoa > Chordata > Aves > Coraciiformes > Brachypteraciidae > Brachypteracias > Brachypteracias leptosomus. The sequence continues at coordinate 136,277 of VYZX01009048.1, read as the reverse complement.
CTTGAATTCCAATTTTGGAGGATAGGGAGATACGCATGCTAATATTTGTGAAACACCCAGGAATTACAACTGTTTGCATGAATAAAGCAGCAAGACATTAAAGCATTCACAAAAGAGAGTAATATGTTACCAACAGGAGCTACATGACTTTAACATGAATATTCATAAAGTTATTGATGTTTTATTTTTTATACTGTTACATTAATGTCAAAAATAAACTATACCACAAACATGCACCTTTAGTAATCGCACAAATATATCTTGGAGATGTTGAGAGGTATTAAGCAACTGGTAAGACCAATGTGTAAAATGTACTTCAAGGACTGCACTTGCGTAGTTGGTCAATAGGCAAATACACTGAAGAATTCAAACATAAAAGACAATCATTTTCATCATGTGTCTGAATGCAAATAACTACCTCTACCTTCAGCAGCATGACACTGTTGGCTTTCACTAAGGATAAATCATTTATGTCAGATGTCTATTGAGAGGCTATGGACAGCTTTGAATGAGAAAGCATGGAAAATTTCTTTCATTTCTATAGAATTCATGTCTTCCTGGTTACTCTTCTTTGATCTGGGTATGGTCTTGGATTTCGGTAGTATCAACAGCTTGTGGATAAGGGATTGGCTATCAACATCAACATGTGAGCAGAGTCTTAATTATTCAGTACTTACCTGGTCTCCCAGGAGATTGTTGTCCACTTTTGTGTGGTGATCAACTGTCTCCTGAAGAATGTAATACCCGTGGAGACTGACTGATTAGCTGTGTGCTTCTCCACAGGACAAAATTGTTAGTGCACAAAACCATGCTCCAGGCCACTGAAACACATTCCTCCCTGTAGAGGTAATGAGAAGCAGCCCCATTCAGTGATGCAGAAAGACTTGGCATAGGGTGGGTTTGTAATACTGAAGGACCAAGAGGGAATTGCCCTGGGTCAGGTTCTGCCCTTGGGAAACCCAAAATCTATCTTTGTGCAATACTTTAAGCATAATTGAAAAATAGGCAGCAGGCACCACGTTCATCTTCACCTACTCACAAAATGATGATATGGCTAACAGCTACAGAGTGCTACTTGAAAAAATCACAGCAAATAAATGATTCAGACCTATGAGAAAGTGAATAAATTACATCTGCTTAAAAGCCATGCTAATGAGTGCATTGCTTTTTTTCCTACACTGATGTTTTTCCAGTAAGCGTACATATTACATGTTTAACTCACTTTGCTGTTCAGAGTTCTACGTACATCTGATGCACATAGTCAAGGGGATGTCTGCAGAAAAGAGACTGGAAAAACCATAGATCTGTGAAAAACTGTAGAAAATAACACTATTGTTCAAATCCCACATATTATTGCAGGTATTGATTTATCCTGTAGAAAAATACTGCTAGCAGAAGAGAACTCACTTTAATGTACTTGCATTGCCAAAATGGACAGAAGAAGAAGTGTATCTGATCCTAGAAAATCATTTTATGTGGTCAATGATTTAAGCTACATTGGCTTCATTAGGAGAGAGGAAACAAAACAGAGTCAAATTAATTTTGTCTGGAGAAAACAAATTTCATTTTCCTACTCCCAAGAAACAGTAGTGAAGGACAGAGTTTTCAATGCAGTGAGCTTAGAGAAGGCAAAAAGTGCCAGATCATTAATTAAAAAGTAAATAAGGAAAATTAAGTGATGTGCTGAAAATGAAGGCAAAAGTGGAGAGGCTTTAATTGAGGGACAAGTACAAGAAAAGCAATTAAGATACCATTTGGAAGTAAACAGGAGAGGTGGCAGAGGATAAATTATCCTCCAAGGAAACCTCTCTAGCTCAATAAATACTTCAAAATTATTTATTACGAGCAGCTGCCCCCTCCCCTTCCCAAGCTTTGTGCTGTGTGCTCACGGCACTTGGAGTAATAGGAGGACTCCGGGCCCCAGCAGGTTGGCCAGTTTTCCTCTGCCCACAGGGGTTGGTGACATGCTGAAGCACTAATCCACTACTGCACTGGTCTAGTAGATGATATGCTTACAGTTCCTCTCATCACCAGTGCCAAACCCACATATACCTTGCTTTACTTTCTGATGATTTGCTTGCAAAGTCTTACATCTGCAATGTATTTGCACTCTGAGACAAAAGCAAAACCGAGGAACTGTGGGTGAAATCCTGGCCTCATTGAGTGTGTGGTGTTCATGTCAGAAGAGCCAATAAGGCAGTTATATATCTCTCAAATCTCTGCTCTCCTGTCGTGACCTCTCCCACTTATGTAATATTGACTGATGGACAGAAGCAATGCAATACTAAGCTCAATTCAAGGATCAAGCTTTCCAACAGGGGGTTTTGGAGCATGGGCCTCCCATTCAGAGACTCACTCTACAGCTGAAGCACAACACAGACTTTGCTCCCACTCCTGATTCTTCACCTCAGACCCATCTAGGACAATGCAAGAAAGACACCATGGTGCGGGCACTGACTGGTGGTATGAGACGGGATCTCAGGGCATCAGATTACATGGGTGTGCCTGATGTCTCATTTAATGGATGCAATTCTCCCAGCACTTAGAAGAGTTAGAATTAATCATTAAATCCAAGAGCCTTCCTCTCATGATATCAAGGGACTCAATTTGCATTGTGCAATTTGTTTGCTCTTAGATTGAAAAACTATTCTTTCCCTTTGTCTCTAGAGCTGTCTGCTGCCTATGGGCAGAGTCATTCAGCAGGTGTGGCCAGAAATGTTAACTCTTCCTCACTATTACCTCCCCCCCACTATTTCTTAATATCATTGATACTTGTAACTGACGGTACTTACCTTGGGAGAGTCTTTAGACAATCATTTAAGGAAAAAATTCTTTTCTCCCTACTTTAACTCCAATCTCAGAATATGCTTCATCACCCTTCAAGGTTCCCCATTTATAAAAGAGAAAGGGTAAAACAAACAAAACAGAGTTTAGAATAGTCACTCAGTCCAAGCAACATCTCAGAGAGAGAGTAAAGTTTCCTCAGCAGATGATTAGACCTTCTAATATAAATGTTAATTTGTGGAACAAAGCCACATAACTCCGGGTATTCACTTGAGATTACATATGTGTTTTACACATGTCTGTGTTTCTAAGGCTGGGGCAGGGATTCACTCCTAGCACAGCAGGATGCCACATCACTCCCACCATGCTGAGACATATGAACCCCTCTGGCCAAGAGAGAAGAGAGCAGCCCTGAACTGAGGAACTCCATTTGTTCCTCACATTTAAACCTTCACAGGTATTTGTGTGCTTTCCCTATCTCAGTCCTGTTTCGCCAGCTAAGTATCAGGTACTTGGAACTTGTTCTATTATCAGGTTAGCTAGCACCCCAAAACTCCCATTTTAGAAAGGGAAATTGCTTTCTAAATCCAAAGAGAAGGGTGGGTGGGAGTGTGAATTCTGATACATTATTAGTTTGAAAGCAAAAGGGCATAAAAGGATGAACACTAGCAGATTCTGCATCATCAGCTAATTTTATGCGTGCCTGGTAGCTGAAACATTATTATGCTACTGCAGGATTTGACAACTTATATCACATACCATAGGGGCCTTTGGGTAGATTTTGGGAGTGGACATGGCTAAGAAAGGAGAATTGAAGTAAGCAACTGTGCTGCAAATCCTTATCTCCCTGCTGGGCAAGGGGCATCACTGGTTTATCAACTACATTTTGCCCTTTTAACAGCATCTCCATCCTCTGCTGAACTCATGCTAGCCCAGTTCAGCTCTAATATGGAAAAGGAAGCCTGTTGAGCCAGACCACCCTAAAAAGGTTGCAGATCTCTGTGTTAGAATATGAGAATTTAGACACTTGCACTGTTTCTGAAATGTGTCAGCTTCACTGCTGGAGCTTTACACGTACTGTAGGTCAATCGATAACACTATAATGGTTTTGTGCATGAGATTAATAGCTAATATCTGAAAGCTTAAGTCCTGGTTGGTTATTCCTGACAAAGAAAGATGGATAAAATTGCTCAAGTGAAAAAACAGTGGGCACAGTACTACACTGGAGACAAACTGGAATTGTATTTTCTAAACAATGTAAAAAAGGAGATATCTCTTTCCACTCCTGAAAACTTGAAAAGATTAAAATGGTAATATTAATGTGCAAGACTCAAATCTGATGCTTAGAGCAAGAGAGATTGCACCAGCATGTTTTTTCTGCTAGGTTCCTTTTGGTTTGGTTTAAAGTACCTTGACACTAGATAGAGTTTTTCCAGGTTCCTGTCTATGTCTTTCAAAAGATTAAAAGTTGGGGAATAGGAATCTTTCATATCAAGTTACAAGTTTTCAGAGCCTGAAAAATATTTTGAAGTTATTTGAAGTTGTTGGGGATCATGAGCCAAGTCTGCTTGTGTGCAGAATGAAGAGCACAGGCCTCAGTTTTGTATGCAGTCTAGAGGCTGTAAAGATGAAATAGAGCTCCATTACTCACTTCTTTAGTCTGAAATAATTAGGAAGACTTCTGTTTATTACCACATTTGTCTGTGTGTAAGACAATTTTGAACCAATTTTAGGAAACTAGAAATACATATAGGCAAAAATATAGTAGATAAGTATATATATACACACATAAAATATAGTATGTATAGTATAATTTATCCTCCCATGAACCATGGCTGATAAATTTGCATCCCAGATCCCCTCCAGTCATTCTTACAGCTCCCTCGCACAGTTAAGAAATGGATTCTTTAATTTTTAACAGAGGAATTAAACAGGTTTTTGGTAGACAACATGAATCATCCTCTGGAGGTGCTGGGTTAACCTACTGAGTACAGAGGGACTGTGGGAAATAGTTTAGACTAAATATCTAATTATTAAATAAAAATACATAGGATGACCTCTAGTAGGTCACTAAAGTTTGTATCAAATATTAACTAACTCTAAGAATAATGTATTATTCTATTACACCAACACAATCTGATCTGTAACATCTCCTAATTATGCCTGGATTCAAAATGAAAATGCGGTGATTATGCAACAAGTCTTCCTATCATAGTAGGCCATGGACATGACTTTGCAACAATTTTACTTTGCAAAGAGTATTTATGCAGCAAATGAAAAATCTTTATTCCATACAAGCTGATTTACAAGGCTAAATAGTATGAGAATGGAAGTTATTGCAGATAGTAACATTAATTCATAACCAAGCTTTTATTTGAAGATACTACTTAACCTGGAAGGCCACACTGCAAATTAACCTCAGTCTCATGATTTACCATTGCGAATTTATATAAGTTAACTAAATCACCTATAGAGCTGTAAATATTAATCAATATTGGAAATGCACACCAGTTATGAGTTGTGTTACTTGGCTTGCTGCTATGAATAATAATGAAGTTTGGTGAGTAGTTACTTCAGTTGTGAGTGGCATTACTAGGTGTAAAACTATAAATATTAACGATGTGGAGAAGACAATCTATTTGATTATGACTTGTGCTCTTTTCTGAGAAAGTATATACATCACTTTTCTGTGTTTTTATGGGGGATTTAGCAACAGTCTCAGCCTCCGCTGCTGCTACAGTAAAACAGTATTTTGACAAACACGTCCACCCAAAACACAAAATGTGGTTCCATTTCTGAGTTTTGAACACACCTCTGCCTGCCAAAGGCTGTCTCAGTCCCACCATCAGTGATGCCTTTCAGGGCTTTTAGAGGAGGATGTATCTGCTGAACCTTTGACAGCCTGAAACATACATCTTCTACTTTGTGCTATAAGCAGGGCAGATGGCAGCACTTATGTTTAACTTTTGCTGATACTTCCCATTGTTAAACTTTGTTTCAGTTTCAAAATTTTCCAAAGTTTTCTGGTGTGTCTTCCCTCAGCTCAAGCTTTCCATTTATCTGCTTCTTACCAGCATTGCAGGGGAGGTGAGGACACAGGGCCTCCTAACACGCAGAAGGGAGGACAACATCCTCTTCTCCCTCATTCCACTCTGAAGTCTGAGACGTGCCTGACCAACGCTGATGTTGCTCCATCAGATCTGACCTGGCAATCCTGTGCAATTACTGGTGTAAATCAGGACACAGCACTTGCAGTTTATGTACAGGGCAAGTGCAGTGCTAGCATAGGGTGCAGCCTGGAAATACACCTCTGAGAAAGAGAGTGCTCCTGTGACTTCTCTCCTATCTGATTACTTAGCGTGTGTTAGCATTTTCAAGTGAAAGATCTTCAGGCTGACTCATGCTCTTGCTATATTTATGCATTTTCCAACACTGTGCTATTTGATGATAATTTCCAGAAAAAAACAAACATGCCAGAGTCAGAGAATGAAGGTCTGACAGGAGAAATCAGTTTGGGAAAGATCTGAATTAGGGGAAGAAGGGTTGTGGGGCATTAACAGGAGTACAGGAGCAAATGCTCACCTGTCCCAGAAATTATAAATCAGTTCTTCAAGATTTCATCTTCCTCTTTAGACTTTCATTTGGGAAGTTAGGTTGACATAGCTATTTCTAGATCTCCAGTAATGAATATTAGATGAAACTACACTTCCTTTTAATTGTCCATGACTTCTTGACATAGCTCATATCTTTACTTCAGCCCCAGTAAAGCCTACATTTTTTGCAACAGATAATCACAAAACTACACTGAAAATGGCTTTTTCATACCCTTCCTTAGCTTTTTATTTTATGGCAAATTTTCAGAGTATTTCTATTAAAAAATAAATGGTTTTGAATAATGACTGTAACCCAAATGAGGTTTGTAACTATAGTATCAATAATATAATACTTTGAGAGACAAGAATATAACACTTTGACAGAAAAAAAAGGAGTGTGAAAAAAATATAAGACAAAGTCTTTACGGGACATTCTTCTTTCTTTCCTACAGAGATACAAAGCACAGTGATACTAGATTCATTTGTTTTCCAGAGCCTGTTAACAAAATGAATGTTTTTGAGGGTTTGCTTTTGAAGTGGAAGTGCAATATTGTGAGTCTTGTTTCAGAACCCTATGGAAACCATTTTGTAATAGTATCTTGATGTTGCTTGAGAAGTGCCAATTTATCCAGACTAAAATTTCTGGAAAATATTTTTAATTCTAGAAGAAAAGTTTCTTGGATTGCCTGGCATTTTATAAACTGAGGTCTCTAAACTAGATGAAGTCTGTCAGTTTGTGAGTGGGTTTCTCTCTCTAATAGGGTAAAGCATGGAATGTATCCTGTTCAACATGCAAAAGTTCATTAGTGTTCTAGCTCCCCATGCTTGCTCCAGACACTACTGAAAAGTTTTGTCTAGACCTTAGTTTCAGTATATAGGATATAGATTAAATAATTGCCTGATATTGATATGTTTCAAATACTTTTAATGCAGATGTAATAGTCTATCGTGTATCAACAATTTGTATTAATGCATTTTAGCTTGTCACATTCATCAGCATTATCACCATCATCCACACGAGTGTGTGTGCGTGTTTGTGTCTATGTGTAGATATGTGAGTAAGAAAAACTGGCCATCTAGGCATTGCTTTTTTATATAATCTCATGGTTAGTCTAATACCTTAAACTGAAAAAAGCTGTACCTGTTTATCTTTACATAACGCTACTATATAGGATCTTTTCTAAAATGCTGGGTAATTTTAATTTGCTTCTCCATCAAGGTTTAGTTGCTATTTGAGTTTATGATACTTTTCCTCTCCAAATATTACTAGTCTTGTTCTTGTCCTTTTGCTCATCTGTAATTATCTCCACATTAGTAAGTCCATTCTCACAGTGAGGCTTCACAAACACATCTACCTGCTCCACTCCCTACTGTCCAACAGTACCTTTCAGGGAAAAATCTCTCAAAGTAAGGTCTCCTTCCGTCACATTTAGAGTTACATTACATTGGATAAAACCATGTCCAACAAATATTAACATTCTTGGTACAGCTTCACTTTCAAAAGTCAAAAAAATGCTTCTAGATTTTACTTAACCTTTACTTGATTGTCTGATATGATTATGGCTAACACAGCTCTCTCTATATTATGACCATTAATCAGCATTTGCACACAGCTCATTTCTGTGGAAGCATGATTTTCTGCATGAGAGAAAGAAAACAGAAAAGTGGTTGTATTTTTTAATATCTATTTGCCAAAGAAAGAGAAGATTTTTCTCTAACTGACTAGCCCAATAACCCACTTAGCTAGTATGCTTAAGTTCTTACTGCTAGTCTAATTAGGCTAATTTGATTAGTATGAAACCTGATCTAGGGGATGTTCTCATCATTTTATCTGAATAAATGAAAACTTTTAGGATGGAGAATGTGAATGGTAAATTACTAATAATTTTATTCTTATGGGAGTATAATCCTTCCAGACTTGTAAGTATGTGTGTGCTTCTATATATTCTGAGAAATGCAAGCCTTTCAGGCTAGATACAGAAGACTCATCCCTAATAATTCCTACTGCTTGCAGACAGGAAAGTGAAGAGGCATAACTACAGTCAAATGAAAAGTAATCTACTGTTCAGTCTAGTGTTTCCAACTGCTTTTATATGCACTATTCAAGCAATTCATTGCCAAAGACTGCTTCCATAAATACAGAATACCCTTCTATTTACTCTTTTCTAACTGTCAGGACAGCTACTTCATATTCATATAACATATCTCGTAGTGTGGCATTTAGTGATTGCTTAAATCATCAGGTTCAAACTTTCAGATATACTATGACATTTTATTTTAAAGAATGCCAATGAAATCTTCTTATGGTTTGGTATCTTGATGCTTGGAGAACGGTTGCATTCCCAGTTGCAACTGGGCTATCAGTGCTGTGTTATCAAAAAAGCCCCCAAATCTCTCATATAATCTGAAACTGTCACCCAGATGCAGCAACAATTAGAACTCTGTGTCCAGACCACAAAATCTGAAAAGCACCCACACTAGATTAGACCAAAGGTACACACACCCTGATATCCTTTCTTCGGTACTTACACAGCATGGAAGGACAACAGCCAGATCAGGAAGGTTGTTTTCCCAGGGTGGGGCTCATCCCTTGCATTCCTAGAGTGCTGATATTTAATTTTACCAAATGCAGGAATTTCAACTGCACCATTTGTGGTTTAACTGGGCTGTATTCATTCTTGTCCTGTAAAAAACTAATACTAAAAGTAATTGAAAGGGGAAAAAAAAAAGCAACTGCTGTCTCTGAGGTGTCTCTGTACCCCTCAGATATGTTATGCAAAATCATTATTTTGAGTGTGAATTAATTAGGGATTTGTTTTTTGAAAGAAGTAAAATTATCAAGAAATATATTGAAAAAAGCTGAATATCATAAATGGAAGGCATTTTATGGAAAATAAAGCCCAGTACCCAAAACATAGAAGCAGATATCAAAGAGCACAGAAATGGATAGAACTGGTAGTAACAATTCTGAACACTTCTTCTCCCCCTAAACTTAAATCTCAAGGACTTCCTGAGCAAGGAAGCTCTCAATGGATTTTTTCTCCCCTGCAAGTGTGGAGCATGGCTGGTTGTTAATGAACCTAATAAATGTTTTTAGCGTCCACAATACCCCAGGGAAGGAACTCCACAACTCGCCCCTGTGCTATATACCTCCCTGCAAACCTTCTTCCTGATGGCTGCCCCATAATGCCTCCTGCTTCTTGTACTGGGAGAGGCTGTGAAAAAACAGTCCATATCCTTCTCTCTATGGACAACCATTTTCACCTCCCCCTTGGATAGCTCTTACAGCCTGAAAAATCCTCTACCTGCCACCCAACTGGAGCACCACACATCATTATCAACTCCATGACTTCAAACCAGACAGCAAATGCTCTATGTTTCTGCTGTACGAATAAATAAGGGAGAGTCTGGGGTCCACAGGCAAAAATATGTATAGCTTCCGTAGATAAGCTGTTCAGTGAGCAGACAAATACATGGATTTGGTTTCTTTAGGCTTTACTGTATTTTGGTTTTCCGTGGCCATATCCTGTGGCCTTCTCTCCAATGCAGAGCAGTAGTTTCAGCCCTGTTATTCAACAGGCTTTAGGTTTTCCTGAAACTTGAGGAAAACATTTAGAGGTAAATACTTTTACCAGATTTGGTTGGAATTGTGACTATCATGTTGAAAAGTGTTCGTAGTGGGCTGAAGGACTGATGAGGAGACACACAGACATCATGAGGATATAATCCTTATTTCCTAGGAAGCTGAGCTAAAGCCTGCATTGAACTAAGAAATTGTTACTCATTCCAAATCGCATTTTTCATATGATATATTCTTTTATGAGCAGAGAGGAATATTAGGCATGTAAATCCTCCATTCATTGACAAGATAACAGACTTGCTAACATAAAATCATTTTATTTTACATATGAAAAGTAAGCCTTTTAACCAATTTAATAAGAAAGCATTTATCTTCTTTTTTCTATTGTTTTACTGATTCAAAAGCTGAGAAATCCTGAATTAATTAGAGAATGAGTTATTTAATAAATTAATTATCCTGCATATCATTATACTTTGAAATATCAAAACTGGCAAAGAGAATTAAATTCTATAGAAAAAAAATGTTAATATAGTGGGAATAATTTAATTAAAGCAAAATACTGATTGTTAGATAGTGGTAGAGGTGGAGGAAGAGGGAGAAAAAAAACAGTTTGCTCCCAAATTTAAATGCTCTTTAAATGAAATTTGGTCCACCCTTGATAAAGCAACCTTATGGTACACACTGGCACATTGTAGGTTATCACAACAGTATAACACCATTCTGCCTTTCCATTTCCTAATACAATTCAAAGGCTTCAATTCAAAATGGCTTGCTTAATGCCTTTGTGCATCTTCTTTATTCTGCACATACTGCTAGCACATTTTCTCTATTCTGCAGATACTCTCAATGCCCTTGCAGTGAGTTCCCATACCTTTCCTATTATTTCAGACACGGCAAAGCAGTTCAGGTGCTTTTGGACCGATATGGAAGCTGTCCATTTTTCTCAGCTCATGGCATCATTTCTGTTGAGCAGCTTCTGATCTTCCCTGCAATATATGGTCTTGAAAGATTTATTTGAGAGTGATGTTTTCCCTCTTTGCTTTAAAAGGATAAAAAGCAATTGCATTTAGTTGAGGCATGCTGATGACATTGACAACTTAGACACTGCGCATGGCTCATCACTGAGAGGAATAAAATGCAACAAATTTTGGGAATGGTGAAGGCAGCTTTGAAGATCAGTTAACTTTCTTCAGCAAGGCAGGTTAAGTGGAAAAATCCCTTAAATGTATTTTGTTCTTCTATTGTATTATTTTATAATGTCCTACTACGGTACATAGAACAATGTGCAGTTTACCTAACATGGCAAGCTTCTTAAGATTTCAAGAGGGTTTTTTCTCCTTTTTTTACCTACTCTATTAAAATAAAACATTTCCAGTGAGAATATCCATGAGATGCTGCTTGTACAAATGATCAGGAGGATGGTTCATGTCAACAATTTAGAGTAATGTATAAAACATCTCTAGTGAGTGTGTCATAGGTAAGGTTGTTTTACAAGACACACTCTTCTTAGATCAAACACAGGGTTTCTGAGAGAGTGATGTAAAATATGAATGTACTGAAGGCACTACTTTCTGCCAAAACCAAATGGAATATATGATGGATAAAAGTTACAGAACTAACAGGATCAAATTCTCACCATTCCTGTTTACTCTGATTTAAATACAATTCTGAGCTTGCTTCTCCTTCCAGAAACCTGAAAATCCTATTTTGGAGCCCTAAGGGCAAATCTGCCAGGCATTGGAGCATTCAGTGAAAATGGGAATTTGTCATTTTCCTGTTTTGAAAACTGAAGATGCAGTCACTCTCTAGTGTTTGAATGTCATAGGTAATATGATCTTGATTAAGATCACTATAGGATGCCTAGAGCACCCTTTGGATAGGATTAAAGCCGAGTAACTGTGTCCACTTAATATTTAATTATGGTAAAATACCTTCACATAAGCAATAACTATATTACTGAGCTTGGGATGCAGACAAATTCCTGAGTTCAGGTACATAACTTAGCCACATGCCAACTCTGTCTCACAGCAAAACTTAGGTGCTCACCATCAGGATGTGGGAGAGGAATCACAGAATGACACAAATAGGTGTCCATTGTGGGTAGCTGATGGCAGTCCTGTGGCACGTCACAATGTGCATCAGAAAGTCACTGAAGACACAAATTCTGGGCAGAACACAGCTCATTCCTACTGTCATAGGGCAAATCCCACCATGTAGTGTCCCCTAAGCAAAAATAATTCTAAATACTCAGCTGAGCAATATAGCCACTTGAAAGAAGATGAGAACAGAGCAGGAAATTTGTATGATGGATCTCAAAGAAAGCAGCAAAGTACTATTGCTCTGTGTAATTATAAATACAATAACTCCTTTTCAGAAAGGAATAAAAAAAATCATATGTGTTATTTTTATATTACCCTACTGCTATATTATGTTATACTCAGACCATCTACAACTTGAATGGAATTATTATGTACTAGACAGTGAAGAACTATCCAAATCATCTGTTTTCCCCTTGTGAGTAGAAAGAAATAGTCACCATAACCGTTTCTCTCTCTTGATTGTACTAGCAGCCCTGGACAAGCAATAGTTCTTTTCTCTTGTGTAAATACACCACAGCAGCCCTGATCACCAGTGGCACATTTACATGGCCTAAGTCACGAACCCAAAGTGCAAAAACTCTCTCTGCCCCACATCTCTCCCTCTGCTCAGGAAGCTCAGCACTATCTTTTTTGAGCCATTTTCTGGTCCACCATTCACACACCATCTCTCTGTTTATCCCAAACAGAAATTGCTTAATTTAAGAGAAGTTTCTGGAAACATTAAAAACACTGATTCTCTGCTGATGTGCTAGACTGTTAAGCCAAAATCAAGCAGTAAATCTTTACCACCTCAGCAATCACAGCACCAGTTCTGCCCTGGCCTTGTAACAAACAGATCCTTCAGTTAGACAACAACACTGGTGACAGAAAGGCGTACAGGTTGAAATCAGCATGTTCTTCACTCAGCAGTCACCATACTGACTGGGACATGTGGGACAATAGTTGTAGGTAAGTAGCAAGAAAGAGGAGAGTTAGACACATATCTCCCAAACCAACTCCACCTGTGTCACTAATCATGCCACTCATCACCAAATGTGTCCCTCTCCACCAAAGAACTTAGGCTGGGAGGTACTTCTGGAGGTCATCCAGTCCAGCTCTTCTCAATGCTAGGATAACTTCAAAATTAGATCAGGGGACAGGAAATGTGCTTTACTCTTCTTAGCCACACACTCTTGCGCTTCCTAAACAGTTATTTGCATATCATTACATGGAATCTTTTACAGCAAAGATTCCACCTAACAAGATGACTAGGACACCGTAGTTTCTGATCGTGGAATCAGTTTAAGTTGAAACACCTCTCAAAACTTTTCTCCAAGTTTCTCCTTGGAGACTCCCCTCTTTCCTCTGAACAAGTATCACCTCCGCCATGCAAGCCTGAGCTGCAGTTCTGCCTTTAGCTTTTAACCTGTCTTGCTCTATTTGTTTCCTCTTCTCCAATGCCTTTCAGATTCTTGAAGGGTGGGATCCCCTCTCCCATTATGAGACCAAAATACTGCAAATCCTGATTCTCAAGACTGGCCGTGCAACTGAGGGTAAGTTGAAGAAGTGGTTGCACCCATAGGTGTTTTTTTTACATTTTAGTGGCCCCTAACCAGCACCTTCCTCCCTCAAGAAGCCAAGAAAACTCCTTTCAGAATCTTTTTTCTAGGACATGTAAGATACTGTCTGCATGCAGGGCTCCATGTGGCTGCTTCATGAAGATCTTCATACTTTAATTCTGTTGCCACCTTTGACTAATCAGGCACAGATATCACATCTTTTTTCCACAGGTCTTGGGAGCACAAAGGGAGTATGGCATTTGGTGAAGATTGTTAGAGTACAAACTTCCCAGAACTCCTTGCAGTATCACAGCCTCTGTTCTCCATGCACAGCTACAGCAAAAAATTACAGACTCATCTCTGCTTAAGAAAAAGTACCAGGTAATTTTATGCATGTTTTGACATCAAGAGGATTAAAGTGATATTTATGTATGCTCTGAACTGGGGATGCTTTACTTCTGTGAAAAGTCATACCAAAATAATTTATTCTTTAAGAAAGGCATAGAAGAGATAAAATGCCTCTAGAGTACAAGTAATAATGATAGTGATGGCAAAATTAGTTTAGCCCTTAGCTAATATGTTTATTGATGTTTTTAAGAGAAAAGACTTTTGTTCACCTGACGTTTGTTTTCTTGACCACATGTGTAGAGCTTGGCTGTATGTTAGTATAGGAATTGTAATCAAATCACAGAATGCCAGAGACAAACCATTGCTTTAAAAAGTTGATATAAAAGAGTATAGAGTTTGACTCAGAAAGTAAATGCTGTCATGTTCCATCTTTCTTAAGCAAAATATCAAGCGAAAATTATAAAAAATGGAAAAAAATACTAATGTTTAATGGAATACTTGAGAACATACAAAAAACAGAATACATAATATGTCCTGAGGTATCATAGACCTCAGATCTATGAATAATATTTTGATCTTTGATGCATCCAAATATATTTAATGTGTTTCTCTACATTTGCTGCACAAAACTTGTGGTAAGCCAGTCAAACTTAGAAATATCATAACTAGTATTTTTACAAATTATATAACAGTCCATTCATGTGGAAAGATGCGAACATTTTATAAGCATAAACTATCTTCATTCTAGCATGTCCACCACTCTAGCTTTCATCTGGAGCATGTTTATTCAACACACTTCCTTGCAGTAGACATCTTTAGTCTGACATGAATCTTACATTATCCTAATTCTATTAATGAAGAAATTTACTTAAATATGGATTAGAAATGCTGCAATGGAGGTACCAATGTATCTGCAAAGCTTACCAGCACTGCTAAGAGCATCGCCTTTCAGCCTAGTTTTACTAACCAGAGCTTTATCTGAAGATTTGTGCCTTCATGCTTCTTTTTCAAACCTAAGAATAAATTACTCAGCAATATGCATTGCCTTTTATGCGTTGCCCAGTGAATGCACACCAGTTATGGCAGATCCACATGTAATTTACTTCTCAGATCAGTTAAAATGAGTGGCATCGTTCCTGTCATTTTAAAAGATCACAGTAATTCCTCTCAGCTCTTTGGCAGAGAGGTTGTGAATCTTTACTTTCAGGGAAGAGTAAACAGCTGATGAGATGCCTAATTTGAAGATGGACAGGATAGAAGAGCTTCACACTTTCTACTGACTGACCTCAGATGGTCTCATTGTTTGTGCACTGGATGTTTGAACTTCATTTTCAAGCATGTAATTCTTCCTGGTGCTGGTCAGGAGGAACCTGAGTTTCATTCCTTTAGGTGCTCTGATAAGCAGCTAAAACTTAAACATTACAGGCCTTAGTTTTTTATATACCTATATCCTCTTAAAAAATTGAAATAAATTAGTAATTGCGCATGAAAATACAAGAAGAATTCTCTTCCATAATTTGGAATACATGCAATGCATGTCATATGGCTTCATCATTTGGATGTAAGCACCATGCCACCTGAACTGTGTTTTACTGAAGAGCCATTCCTTCCTCACATTCCTGGCGATGGCCAAGCCACGCTGCTCATGTCCTGCCCAGCCAGCACCCCAGCTACATGTGCAGCTGTGGGGGCAGGGAGCCAAGCCGGCTTGCAAGTTGGCAGGTTAGGTGGGAGTTAGCACAGCTGCAAATCTGCTCATCGTTTCTGTCTGAATTAATTATTCTGGATATCCTGGGAAAATCAGCTGCCTGGGAAACCATTCAGGGTGCTCTTTCACAATCAATATAAACTACCAAAAATATTTGCATACACATAGTACAGTCCATCTGTGAGGGCATTGGCACTGATGCAGAGCACAGGCCTTAATGGTCAGTCTGAGATAAGTCCTCATGCATCTCTTGATTAGCTGAAATATGACAATCTTGCCTTAACTGCAGAATGCTATGAACCTAGATGAGAGCCACCCCTTATTGCTGCGAGTGAGCAGAAAGGGGAGGAATGAGGGTGGTGAGTCACTGGAACAGGTTTCCCAGGGAAGTTGTGGATGGAGCGTTCAAGGCCAGGTTGGATGGGGCAGTGAGCAATCTGGTCTAGTGGGAGGAGCCCCTTCCCATGACAGGGGGGTGGAACTAGATGATCTTTAAAAGTCCCTTCCAACCCAAACCATTCTATGAATTCAGCAGAAAGGGAGATGTCTGGTCACAAGTGTGCACCTCTGTGTGAGTACAGCTGGGTTGTGAGCAGAATCAGGTCTTAGACTTGGGAATGGCACAGTCTGCAGTGTGAAGACCTGAAGTGATGAAAGCTTTCATTTTTACCCAAGTGCTGATTCAGTGATGTTTTCTCATAGGTATATCTAAAAGACTCGATTTTGTCAGCTTCTTAATTTGAGTACTTCTTATCTTATACCTCAAACTTGTGAAGAATTAACATCCCCTTTAAGACTGGCTGGATCACTAATTGAGCTGCAATTGGCAAGTGTCTTAGGTCAGTTCAGTAATTTCATTTCAGATGAATGCAAACTCAGTAGAAGTGAGGACTCTCCCAAAGGCATGGGCACTTCCAGGTTAACATCTCATTTACCCTTGTTCAACGGTCTCTCTTGACCAGAGGGAGAATCTAGGAGTAAAGTCGTTATAGCAGGTGAGATGTGAATGTGTGCAAAAGGAAGGTGAGGAAGAGGGCTCTTACAGAGTTCTGACTTCCAGGGCACCACAAGGCACAGCAGCCAGAGCCCAAACACTCAACAGGGAGTCCTTCCTCCTTAGCCCAACCCAAGGCTGTGTGATGCTTTTGCTCTGTCCTCCAGCCCTTCACAAATGCTCTCAAGTCTTTCATCATGCACATCAAAAGGAATTCTAGAAGAATCAGATTAAATAATCTAAAGATAAATCCCACCATATCAGGGACTTTGCATCAAGCAGTAAGAGCTACAGGGAGAGAGAAGGTTTCTTTGATTTCTTTGGGCATGGAGGTGGCCCCCATAAGACTTGCTGTAAGAAAGTGTCTCCCCTCTTTCTGCTGATGAAAGCAGGGCTAGCAACTTGTTAAAGCATTTGTGTCAGACATGACAAGGTTTTAAAATTGCTCAGAAGTCAGCATGGAGTGAGTGGGAAAGGATGACAGTGAGACAATGAAATCAAACAGGTAAAATAGCCTCACATGCAACGTGATGAAAAGTCTCTGGTTTCCATAGCATCCACCAGCAACCCTGTCACCTTCCTCCTTGGGACATACATTTGAGTTCTAGCATAAATAGCCCTTCTTTGATTAGGCAGCTACTTTTGTAAAGCTTCTGTGTAATGAATGATCCCCATAAATTCAGTTCACACTTTTCTTAGTCTTTCCAGCTGAACAATTTGTCAGGAAGTGACCTACTTGAAAATGAACTTGTCACAGACATGAGTTTAGAACTTGAAAGGTTTTTTTAAAAAATGCATGTATTATAAGACTCAAGACTGAGAGAGAAGACAGCTAAGACTTAAAGTTATTATCGAAGCAGCACGAAAGATTGTCCTTGTGGTTTTCTCCCTTCCTCTACTTTTTTAATTCTTTATTTGAGCATCTGATCTCCTTAGATCTCATGCTGATTTTGTCCTCAGGTAATTTTTTTTTTTTTCTTTACTTCACTTCTATGTCACCACACACAATGCTACATCCAGGACTAACTTAATGGATGTTTGTTACAAAAATGCCAACTTGCTTTTACAAGTTGTTGCACAGGGTGGTATAAGGATTTAGAATGAAGTCTCCTAAAAATTTGGAGTCAATAAAAAGCAGAAAAGTCAAAAGCAAAATTTTTCAGGACTTCAAAGACTTCTGGAGATGTTGCGAACTTCTGTTGAAAATATGTGAGGAAGGAGAGAGAGACACTGAGGTACAATAAGTGCAAATAACAAATAAGATAGTATTATTATGGATTTGTAAAAGCTGTTTAATGTAACTACTTAAAACTGGTTGTTGTAGTAATATTAGAATTCATTTAAATTTTGCTGAAACTATATCCTTTCATCCTGATGATTTCTGAATCTGTTTTTCAAATGTGCTGCGTTACTGAGAAAAACATTAATATTCAATGAAGATACAGCCATATAAATGATCTAGTTTCTAAAACAGAGTAAAAAAGATGATTCATCAGCGTTTGATCTCAAGTTAAGAAACTGTTTCAATTAAACACAGATCATAGCAGCCATGAGCATCATTAATCCCTTTCTACTGTTGTGATGAATACTGGGAAGCCATAGGGGGATTGGCAGAAAGACTCAGTCCAAAATAAGCTTCATCTGCCCTGCAGGAGAAGATCTAGAAGTAGGGGTGGGAGGCAAGGCTACCCAGTCTTGTGCCTAGGAATGGAGGGCTGTTGCTGCACATGTCACAGGGATAAAAAAAAGAAGAAAAAAGAGTGAGTGGAACAGTCATGTGTCCATTGCTTTCCCAGATAACTGAGAAGTGCTGTTATGTATTCCCACAGCATGGGACCAGGGCTGTTTCTCCTCCTGGGCAATCACTCCAGCACCCTCCTCCATTGCCCCCACCTGTGACAGCAGCCAGCCAGCACTCAGTGTAATGAGGGCAGGTTCTGGTGGCAGGATCAGATAGGAGACACTGAAGTGTTGAAAAAAGGCCAAGGGCCAGCCTTTGATGATCTGTCTGCAGAATTTAGTAAGACGAAGGCCAATCTTTCAAGGGTGTCTGAGAAAAGTTTCTCCTTTCTACACAAAAGCTTTACAGAAGATGTGCTAGGGCTAGATTAAAAGTCAGCTTTTTGCTTCCACCTGTTGATGAATTAAGTTTAAACCCTCTAACCTCACAGGTCGCTGTGAGGGAATTTTCAAATAAGCTTGGACAACTAAAGCAAAAAGTCTTAGAGAGTGAGCTCCAAACTCGGAAAGTTCTGTTTGAATAAGACCAACTGATTTATAGATATATTTGTAATCTAATAAGTATTCAGGGGACGAACAGGGTCTCTGCATCAGAACAAAGCAATGTCAGTAGTTTTCTTCCAAAAATGATGAACTTTGTTATCTGAAGTGTCTGCTCCTTGGCTACTCTGGGTCCTTCACATTGTGAAGAGAGTTCACATGGTAGTTTTTTCTGATCAAGCTCAGATCAGTGATGCTCACAATATGCCTCATTTTCTGGAAACAATTTGTGCCACATTTTGTGGTTGCTTCTGGCTATTCTGTTGGTGATGGCAAATGTGGGAAAAAATGGGTTCATGTTTAAAAGAGACAGACACTATCTCTGTGAGGCGAATATCTTTCTGTATTTGCTATTAAAATGTGCTGTTAGGATGTCATTCACTGCTATTTTCTTTGAGCAAAAAAGACCAAATATCACAACTTCCATGTTTCTGGTGAGTTAAAAAAAAAAAGCATCTCCAAGTAGATGCAAGTCCAGATCTTCTTGCTTTTGTTTTGAATGAATACAGATCTAGAAATGCCACAGAGGCCCTTCTCCTCACCAGCTCCCTCCCAGCTCTTGCAGAAGTAGAGATGACACAGCTTTGCTTCTCACAATTTGAGGCCTCCAAATGCTTTTTCACCTCCAAAGACATGCTTTCTCAAGTAGCTCAAGAAGCTCAACAGGACTGCATTTATTCCTCTTGCAGCTGATTGTCTCTAGAGCTACTAGCCTGGCAGGATAGCCTTGTCTCCAGTATTTACATTATATGTTTACATTCAGTTTCTTAATATCCTAATATCTATTTTCATTTCAGTTAGTCCCACATCCCACCCATATGCTTAACTTAGTGTGTGCAGAAGTGGGCCTCAGATTAGGGTTAGAGAATCTCACTGTAGGTAAAATGCAAGTGATACTAGTGTCTTGGCAAGATGGAGAACAGCAATGTGAGTGTAAAAGATGACAGGGATCAGAAAAGTGGGGAAACCCATTAACTTTTCAAGATAAGAACCAAAGACCAACAGTGCTTTGCCAGCTCTTACCAAATGATTAAATGTGAGATCAGCCTTGCTTCTCCCTGTACCTGCCCAGGAAAGGGCATTCCTGTGGCTTGCAGATCTCACTGCTCCCCTTCTTGGCCTGCCTGTGAACACAATATAATTGATCTACATCTGATTTCACAAGCAGAAGAATAATCTCTCACTCTTTATGGATAGGCAGAAGTGGGGAGGGGGGACATATGCATAATTATCACATATGCTTCATATGCACTAAAATATACAAGCATATGCTCTGAAAATGTGAACCTTCATTAAAGGAAAAATTAAAGATGACAAACTTGTAATTTAAAATTTAAAATACAAGTGAAAGAGTAATTTATTAACCTGGCTGCACTTAATTAAAAAATCAGGATGCTGTTTTAAGTTCTATTAATTTTTCTGGTGCCATTCGGATGCTTTGCCAATAAATAATCTTGCAGTGTCAAAATCAATCACTGTGCCACAAGGACTCCTCATCTGTGACCAAAATAATTCTATTTCCCCTGGAGACACATACCTATGAAAAATTTAAGAGGTCATCAATCATGGTCTCTCTTTCCAGTGTTTATAAAGTTATATCTTTGGATAAGAACATTTCCAGTGTTCTTGTCATGATGGAAATCAGACCTGAGGTCTGGTATATTTACAGACAGGATCACTGTGCTTAGGAGGACTGCATCTCATACCTAATTTTATGAAGTTACATAAAGTAACTGTCTCTGTTACTTGTAGCTCCCTGTTATTTGTAAAGGGATGAAGAGAGATATGAATATATATGAGAATAAGACTCTAAGTTTAAGTACATAGCGTATAATTGGATAGCATAAGGCCACTGAAGAACAATGCCAGATGCATTCATTTCATGTCGAGTGCTCTGAAATTGTGAACTGGAAGAATTCAGATTTCCTTTCTGCACAAAATCTTACATGGCCACATATAATTTGCTCTTTTCCCATAGCACATTAGCTGTTTGTTGATGGTATAAGAATCACTTGATAATACTGTAGCAGCCAATGTGTCATTATTAAACTATTGGACTTTTTACTGGAAACCAAAACACCATTATAAAATTCAAATAAATGTTTCACAAGGATCATCACACAGGATGTATCATATTAAACCCAGCAAAAAAGCAATTCTCTGAGGTGTGTTTCATAGGCAATTGCTTCGCAAATAGTTTTCCACTAGTATTGAGATTCAAGCCACAACAAGCGCCTTTAATCTACCTCCTAAGGTCAATTGGAGAAATGTCTGGATAACAACTCCAAAAGCACCATTCTCTGTCGCTTCCACAGGAATTGCCAACCCCTATCTGGGTTACCTCGGGTCTAATGACCTCTTGATTAATGAACAAAAATCTTCACACTAGTTGTTAGAACTTGCATGGTCTAAATGTAACAGGAGGGTGGGATCTGTGCCCTGAGCATGGATAGGCATGGATATTCAACATCGACACCTTGTACCCACACACTCCCTCACGTACTTACTCACAAGGTAACTCATACATATAAAGCCACTAATACCTTATGTTTGAGGCAGAGGCAGTTTTTGGCAAAACTGGGGGACTTATTTGTTTGTGCACAAAGGACATTTTATCATGCTCTAACACATTGCCAGGGTAGGGACCAGGCAGCACAAAGGCAGCAACCAGGTCAAGATATATCTATTACTCCCTTATTTAAGCCTTCTCCCTTCCCTCCACATTAAAAAATGAACTCAGAAAGTCTTCCTAGGAACCAGTTTTGCTCATTAGCCATGAAATGTGCTGGCTTCCTGAAAAGTTCATAGTGTAATGTCTGGGCATTGCAGGTCAAAGAAAGATTAAGCAGTCAATTTATTTTAGAAACTGAGAAAAGTGAGCTTGACCTATTAGTCATTTTTTCACTCCCACCCACACCATTATATAGGTCTGAGATAAAGTACTCAAATTCATTACAATTTCTGAAGAATAGAAAGGACTGCTTTTTAATTTTCCATCTTTTGCTCTCTCAAAAAAGAAAATCCTTGTAATTTTATAGGTCAAGCTGTGATTACATTGATTTTGATAAAATGCTGAATTACAGAACAGATAGGACTTTTCACTTCAAATTTGTCATACTTATCATGGATTCCCGGATGATAGAAATGGACTTCACAGGAAGCTGGGAGCTCTCAGGATTTCTGTAAAACATGAGCTTCATCAACACTTGTAGGATTGGCAAGCCTGGTTTGATATATCTGACCTTTTGCTCCATTGTCACTCCAGTAAAGAGAAACAGCATAATGAAAAAAACACAAGAAAACAATTTTCCTTCAAGGGTCTTCAAAGTTCACACATGAAAGGGAATGCTGCAAAGCTGCAGCATGAAAATCTGATGGTTTGGGTTCTCAGAGTTGCTAAACAATGTCATTTCTGCCAGCTTGTTGATAGGCAGAATGAGGAGCCACACAATTCACACCACCCACGCTTGATGTCTCAACAGAGGTGCCCACAGCAGGTGCTTGGGCTGCATGAAGTCCCTCATCAAGCTCCTCCAAACCACTCTTTTCTTCAACCACCCTCTCAAGCAGCCTGAGAGGGACTCTCAGGCCACTGGGACAGAATATTTCTTGTTTATGTGCAGTCTTATAGACGAAATGATGAAGTGTAGACACCTCCAAGAGTTGGGAAAAGGCTCATGCCTGTCTGTGCCCTGGGGAATACTTTGGGTCCTGAGGAGCATTTCTGGTTAACAGGAAGGCCTGGTATTAATCATGCCTTTATTTAGCAAACAAGGTGTCAGGTCCCCCTTGGATCCAGTTACATGCCACTGGATGGTCCTAGGAGAGGTTTACCACTATCAGCAAGGCCGCCTTAATGGTAGCATCCTGGGGCAAGCAGAGGGGTGGTACCAGGGAGCTGTTTCCTAGTCCTGAGCACTCCCTTCTTTCTCAAATGAAATGCTATTAGCTTCCGCTAAACTCTGCTTGAAGGCTGTGGTACCACACACCATGACAACACAAGTGCTGAGAGACCACCAAGGTTAATTGAGAAGCCTTGTGTACAACTGACCTGGGAGACATAAGAAGGAACAACTATGAAATGGAAGATAACCTGAACAGTTATCTGAGCTGAGTGCCAGCAGCAATGCAAAGCTATCATAAGAGAAGGATGAAGGCAGGGATGTGCTGCTGGAGAAACTGGCTCATTTCCAGTGAAGGCATTTGCCCCATCAGAGTGACCAGCACACCGTGCATGCCTGCCTGCTGTCCGGTGCTGGCACCCCTCTGGAAGCACACACACCAGCCCCGGGGTGCCCATATGCTGCACCTTCTGGGCTCTCAGCTCCGTCCATCCCCCACTCCTGGTCCCCCCGCCTCCCTCGGGGGCCGGGGCTGCCTCAGCTGCTGCTTGGGGAGGGCAGACCGGGAGAGGGAAGGAGCCCGCCGGCGCTCGCTCCTCGCTTCCCCTGTCCCCCGTCCGCCGCTCGCCCTCCTGGCGGTGCTGCGGAAAGCAGCTCTCCCCTCCGTGCAGCCGCGGGGAGGGAGGGGAGAAGCGAAAAGCGGCATCTACACCCTTGCATTCGCACTCTGCACCTGCACTCCGCATCCGCACCCGTCGCCGGGGCGGGCCTTGGCTCCGACCGGGACGGGGCGGCCCCGGGGGCTCGGAGCTGCAGCGGGAGGGAGCGGGGAGCTCCGGCCCCGGGCACCTCCGAGAAGCGCAGCGGGAGAGGGGCGGGGGCTGCTCGCCGGGGCGGGGGCTGTCACGGGGCTGGGACGATAAAACCGGGGGTAATTGCATTTAGGCAAATGAGGCTGCCTCGGCCCTCCCCGTCACCAGGTATATAAAGTGGAGAGTGCTCCCGCAGACGGCCAATGCGCACGGAGAGCAGCGCCTGCCCTCCCCAGTGCAGACGGTGCGTGTGTCTCCGGGAGCGCGTCCGTCGGCGTGTGTACCTACATATGCGTGAGGATGCGCTTGTCTATATGTTTGTGAGGATGTGTGCGTGTGTGCTTCTATGTATCCGCTTATATGCGTGTGCATCTATGGGGGGGTAAGGGGCGGGGGGGGGGGGGTGCCTATATGGCTTATGTGCCTGTATGTGCAAGCATGTTTTTGTGCCTGTCCCGATGTGTATGTCTAGTTGTGTGATGGGATGTGTGTGTACCCCTAGACACGTGTGTCTGTGTGTGTATGTGCAGAGTTGTACCTCTGTGTCGGTGTGTGCATCTAAGGTGTGTAGCTGAGCGTGAGTTCATAACTAGATGTGTATACACTCGGATACACGTACAGGAGGGGGATGTATCTGATTGCTTGTGTATATGTGGGAAGGTGTGACTATCTAGATGTATACTCACGTGTGAGGGTATGTTTATGTGGAGGGGCCTCTGGATGTGTGTCTGTCTGCGTGCTGCATACAAATCTATGTGCGTGTGTGGGGTGTATATCCAGAGGTGTTTGCGGGGCGGAGGGGGCTGTGTGAGGTGTGTGTAACTCGCTCTCTGTGTGTGTGTGTGTGTGTGTGTGTGTGTGTCTCTGTGTCTGTGTCTGTATGTGCGAGGGAGTGTGCAGCCAAACGCGTACCGGGGGCAGGGGGGGCGCAGGGCTGTGTGTGTGCACGCCCCCGGGTGCGGGTGCCCGCGGCCGCTCGCCCCGCCGGTGCTTCACCCTCTGCCTTCTGCAGGACGTCGAGGCGGCGATGAGACTCCAGTTGGCTTTCGCCGTGCTCCTCCTGGTCTCGGCGCAGGCGCTGGCCGAGGAGATGGGCGCCAGCGACGACCTCAGCTACTGGTCCGACTGGTCGGACGGCGAGCAGGTGAAGGTGAGCTCAGCGGGGCGGCGGGCGCGGGCGGGGTCGGGGCCG
>VYZX01009048.1:3825-111463 GCA_013401335.1 Brachypteracias leptosomus | reverse complement strand
GCTCAGCGGGGCGGCGCGCGCGGGCGGGGTCGGGGCCGGGCGCTGCCCCGGCGGGACGGGCGGGGTCCCGCTGAGCGCTGGCCGCTGTCGCCCCACAGGACGAGCTGCCGCTGCCCCTGGAGCACTTCCTGCAGAGGATGGCCCGGAGACCCCGGCCCCAGCAGTTCTTCGGCCTCATGGGCAAGCGGGACGCTGGTGAGAGGGGCGGGGGTCTCTCTCCCGCCCCCCTGCATGCCTCTTCCTCTACTGCCGCTTCAAACTTTGCAGCCGTTGTCAATCGGCTTTAATGCATTAAAGCTTCCTCAAAAGTTGCTATGTGGGTTATTTGGTTGAGGGTTGGCTTTGGGTTTTTTTATTGTAAAAAAAAAAATTAATCAGATAAACTCTCCGAATGGAAAAGAGTGGGCTTTCCATTAAAGTGCTGCGTGCACACCAGTTACAGCACGTAAACACCAGAAAGGAGCATTGCAGTAACTCATGGGTCAGCATATGTGCCACTGAATTGCCTGAGTGTGGAAATCAGTTGTGTATACAGTTATTGCTGTGTTCTCTGCATGCTTAGTGATCCAAGAATTGATCTAGGAAACTGGAGCTAAACAGATCTAAATTGTGTGTGTTAGCTAAAACAAGTTTTTGTAGCCTCTTCAAAGAGAAATGCAGTTGGAAATGATCACCTTAATTACACTTAAGTGGAATATGTGTAGGATAGTTTCTGTATTTGATTCTTCAAAGCATTGCAGTAGCATCCTATGTAGATGCCAATCATCTTCAATAACTTGTTTTCCTTTATTTCTCTTTCCTTTTCCAATCAGGATACGGCCAGATCTCTCACAAAAGTAAGTTTAAAATAAGCGCAAATATTTAATGTAATTATTAGAAGATATTCTAATAGGGAATAGTGTATTTAAGAGGGTTACTTAGAAGGTGACTGGGTTCAGCTAAGGACTAGCAGTACCAGTGGCAGAGAGATGTTCTGTTAAGGGATTGAAAACCCCCCCAGTGCAGCTGTGAGCCTGTACCTCATCTGAGCTGCCACAAGCTTTGAGATTTCAATCTACATTAATGTGTGGATGTTGCAGCTCTCTCTTATTTCCCATGGGGAGTATTCTGTAAGCCTTTCTCAGGCAAGGCAGGCTTCCTGCCAGACTCAGAGACGAGCAATTAAGATGGCAAAATCTGGAAAATTAGAATAGTGAATTCCTAAATCCCTGAGAATGATTCCACAGGCAAGTCCACATCATTGTATGTAAGATACTGTATCATTGTATGTAAGATACTGTATCTGTGCTCTCAGTGTTGTCTGTGTGGGAATCAGACCCCCACTCACAGCAGGAGCTGATTGATGATATACTGCCATATGAACAAGCATATCTTGCCCTATTAATAAGCACGCCTTGCTTTGCTTCTGTGTGACACCAAGTGGGAGATGGTATCAGCAGTGTGGAGTACCTTGTCCTGCACAGTGATAGTTTTGCTCTCTGAATTTATCTGAAGATGCTTAGACAGGAGGTGGAAGACTTTTAATAAGTAAAAATGATCTTGTATTCTGTGAGAGCTCCTATGTCTGCAGAAATCAATAACCGTCCTGGTGTTTTGTTAGCCACAAGGTTTTATCACTAGGATTATATATTGGAAGACCAATTAAAGAGTGTGATACAAAGCTCATGCCAAATAACCTGCTGACTAAAGTAAAAAATTACAGCTTTCTGAAACTGCGTCAGCTTGAGTTAATGCCTGTGAGGTTTGAGGATCGTTTGTCTTGCTTTGTAGATGAATTAGCCAAGCAAAATTCTTTCCAAAGAGAAATTTCTAAGTTTGCCTCAAAAGTTATCTTAGAAAAAGAAGAATGGATCCTTCTCGTTCCTTATCTGAAACTATAGCTACCACTATATCTGATACATGCTGTAGGCCAAAACTTGGAGTAATTTACCCTCTACACATCCAGTGCCTTGAATACTAATGGGACAGGAAGGTAATATCTGACCTCATAAATATTCCAAAAATAGAGCCAGATTGTCTAGCTCAGACATGTCCAGACAGACTCCCATTGGTTTTCTCTCCAGTAAGGGCTCTGCTTGTCGTGCAAGGAAGATTTTTCTTCCAAGTTACAGAAAAAAACTACAACAGGTAGAAGAGATACATCACGCAGATGCAAGCTATACAAAGATACTGCCTTCTTGTGCATTTTCTCAGATCAATAGGAATTGTACTGGGAATAGAATAAGGATCAGTTATTTGCCATTGTTTTTCCATTATACTTTAACCCCCCCCCCCTCCAAACCAATAAGTCTGAGTTAATGAGAAGGTGTCCATTAGCTGACCTGTGCCTTGCTTTAACCTGTTTAGTCTGATTAGTCAGGCTGATGTTCATTCTCCATTGCCTGAGTAGTGTGAACAACTAGTCTGAGATGAGCAGTTTTGGAGCCTGTGTCCTCATTCCCCATGAGAACACATTATCTTAAAAGCTTGCATATTTAAAATGTATTAAAACACCCCCAAATATATTTTTTCAGGGCATAAAACAGACTCCTTTGTTGGACTGATGGGCAAAAGATCTTTAAATTCTGGTATGTATATGACTAAATCCAGTACTTGGTGATATACATCATCTTCATTCTATTCCTCTTTGTTCTCTCCCAGCCGATTGAAGAAGCAGTCTTTATATAGTGTAGACCGAGTCCCCTGAAAAAGGATCAGGATTTTCTTTAACCAAGATATTTCAAAGTCCACTTAACTCCAATGCTTGATGTGATCAGGCTGGTGTGAGCTGCAGGCAAGGTCAGGTAGAAGTCCCCAGAGCACTTTCCTTACAGCACTGTCCTTGCCAGTAGCATGTTCTGCTGGCCTCCAAAGTGCTAGTACAAGAAAAAAATAAATTTTATTGACACATCAAGATAAAAATTCAGAGTCTGAAAATGCAAAGCTCGTTTAAACCTGTGATCCAAATCCAGATCTCCCCAGGCAAGTGGAAGAGCAAAGATCTGCCATTAACATCACCTCATTCTGCAGATCAAGCTGTTAAAAGTTTCCAGCCTCTTCCAGCTTTTCATTTTTCCTTTTTTTTTAAAAAAAAAAGCAACAAGCATTTCAACCTTTGAACTGATACTGTGAATTTGTTATTCTCCCATAGCTTCTATATAGGGCAGAATCCTTCACCCTCAAGTGTGTAGCCCCTGTGGGTAACTGCAGATTGCCAGTTGCTCTACCTTCCCTGGGCTATAGGGCTGTACTGAGGAAATCCTGCACTGTGATCCATAAAGTGTCAGTTAATTCCCCAAAATAGGAATTTTAAAAAAAACCCAACAAACTAAACCTAATACGTATTTCATGTCTCTGAAATAGTTCTCACTGTTTTGTTAGCAGGATGATAACAGTTAAATTACTAGCTGACACCTTTATATTATGTGAATACATGCTCTGATCTATGTTCTGCAATTATAGTTGTCAGTAACTTTTATTTTCAATTAAACCCTGTTCAAACTAGTAATATTGCTCCCTGCATCATTTTGCAAATTGCTATGTATCATGAATAATTTTGTACAATTTTATCTGTGGTGGCAATAGCTATTAAATGCATAATGCCTGTAAATGTATCTGCTATCACAAAAGCAAATAGCCTGGAAGTAATAAATTTGGTTTGGTTTCCACTGGGATTACATTTACATTAATATGAGAATGTAAAATACAGTAAATGTTTAAAAAAGGCAAAGATTTTATTGCCCTAATTTAAAAATTGCTGGTATAGTCAGGATACTCTTATACAGTATTTGTAACAAAGGGGAATAATGAAGTTCTACCCTGTGGGGCTGTGTAATACCTGCCTGACAGGTAAAACTAGAATTCAGTGCTTTTCTGCCCAATTCCTCAAGAGGAAAATGGTAAGAAGTTGCTTCTGCTCCTCCAGAGAAGAAAGGTCCTAAGGACTCTGTAATCAAAGCAAGTGCAGTAGTATGTGCTAGGACTGTGCTTACTTCTCCCTGCTGAAAGATATTTAACTGGTCAGGACCTTTTCTTGGTGCCTTGGTGCTGTGGCTTTCTTCTTTTGCAGAAAGCCTCTGAGTCCCCTGGGAATGTGTAGGAGTTTACACTGCCTGCTGCTGGGTGTGAGGCTGGCGCTGGTTTAAAGCCTTGTGTGACAAAGCAGGGTATTGGGATGCTGGTGTCTCTGTCCCTGGTTTGGTAAAACGGGGCCTGACACTGCCTGCCTGCCAAGCTTGTGCAGTCTGTTGGCTGAGTGCTCCAGGGAGAAGCTAGAAAACAGTCACATGTACAGTAAAAATACTGTAACAATCCGTACTGAGAAAGAAAACTCAGCTCTTTTTGCACTTAGTCCGATGAAAACTGAAGTCACTAATCTGGAACTGATGCAAAAGGTCAGCTCCCTGCAGGATGCAATGCTGAATCACCCCAGACTAGCTGTGCATCTGCATGCAATTTTCAGGCACATGTATGCTCTGTGAAAGCAATCTTCCCTTTGGGGTGGAAGTAAAGATAACTCTGGTGACCAGCTACAGACTCTGCCCAAGAAGGGCTCTCTGGGTTTCCCTTTCATTTTTAAAAAAGCAAGAAGGTGACATCTACTGCTAGTAAACACTAAATATGTTACTGAGGACTATTTTAGGCTGCATTTAGTCCACAGGGTAGTCTGAGGTTTGCCTCGCTCCTGCTGCAGATTGTAGTAAAAGGTAGTGCTATATACTGGGTTTGGGGACACGGAGGGTTTAAATTGGCAAAGAGCTGACTGTGCTGGACAGAAGGTGGATGTGTCAATGCAGAAAGCCTCTACCCACAAATTGATCTGAGTGCTCAGATCCCATCAGTTGGATGGATTGCTGGGAGGTAAAGAGGCTCTGAGTTAATGGTGCTTCAAGCAGCTCAGTAGACAAAAGCACTGCTCAGACCTTTAGCCTCCTGGAGGGCAGTGTAGTCTGAGGGGTAAAACCAAATCAAAGCAGCTCAGGTTTGGGCAGGAAGCCCTAACCTCAGTTCCTAACATGCTGATGGGGTCCGGCAGTGACCCAGCAGGTTGCAGGTGTCTGAGGTTTCCTTGTGCTTGCAGAAGTTTGCACAAATCTGTGTCGTGTACTTCATTCTGTCTCATTTTTTGCAGGATCTTCTGAAAGAAGCATAGCACAGAATTACGAACGGAGGCGTAAATGAGACATTTCCATCCATTATTTATTAAACTTCATTTGTTCCAATGGCCAATGCAGTGTAATATAAACTAACCACTGTATGGAATAATTATTTATTTAATAATAACTGATGGGGTTGTTTGTTTTTTTTTAGCTGTACATTCAATAAAATTATTATTTTTCACATTGTAACAGCGAACATGTTGTGTAGGTGCATTGTGGTTCTGAAAGGACCAGCAACCCTGGTGATGTCTCACAACAAAGCACATTGTTTGATATGACCCAGAAAGTTATGTTCACTAAAAAAAGAAAATATTCTTTTGTCCATTGAAAGCGAGTCTATCGGCTTCACAGCCAGTGCAGAACAGAGCTGATGTACAGTCTAGTGCCTCAACTTGTTTTCATGGTTTATAATGTACTGTAACTTCCGTATCAAAAATATATTTGTATCATTGCAGCATGTTTTATGTTTTGTGACTATGTATCTATATATTTTAAAAAGTGGAGTGGGTAAGGTTTGAGTGGGAATCCGAGGTCTTCATTTCATAGTCTGGAATTTTATGATAGTAACATTTTAAATAAAAACTACTCTGGGGATTTTGCAACATACTTTTTTTTGTGATAGTGATGGAGTTATTTCCCATGTTCATTTGGAATGAGACTTGGATCCAAGTGACAGTGATCTGAGACAGGAAAAAAATACCAAATTAATGACTTCCTTTTGCAGGGGAGCTGTGAGCCTCCTAGTGAAGGTTTGGCAAACGTTTAGGGGATTTACTTCTGGAGACCCAAGTTCCCAGGATTGCACACAACGTGCCGTCCATCCTGAACCTGATGGAGATCAAGAGGTGTATTGATATATTCCCCATCTCCAAATGGAATACTTTGCTGTGGAATTCATCCCCTATTGCAGGTCTATTATTTGAAAGCCAAACTTTTAATAAATTCTAGGCTGCATGAAATATAAGAGAAAAAAAAAAAAAAGTGAGTGTAATTATATTTTTAATTAGAATGTCTAGTTACTATATTTCCAGAACAGTCACAAATGCTACATACATCTCACCAGATGCCAAGGCATCTGGAGGTCTGTATTTTTTCCACCTGCTAAAAGCTATACTTCTCTGTTTGATGCTATCATATGAGTTTTCATCATAGATGAATCAGCAGTGCAAACAGCATATGTAAATCAAATTTCAAAATAAGTAATACAGAGTGATTTACTGGTTTTTGTTTTCCATTTTGGGCGTGAAGTCAGCAAGCTCCATTTTCAAGTTTACCTGGAGCATCCCCAGAACTGCACCCATTAAGAGTGAGTGGGTGTAAGACCTCCCTCCTATTAGGTTAGGAGCAGCATCTAAGACTGCCCATGCTTAAAACAGATCCCACTTTCAACTAAGTAGGAGCTGAGCAAGTGGAGGGGCTACATGGTGAGAAAACTGAGGCAGCCTAGCGATGGGGACCATGCTCGTGCAAGGCACAGTGGTTGTACTGGTGCTCTGCCAGCTCTTCATGTTGCCAGGGTGAATTTTCAGACTAATAAACTTCTATATGAGCTCCCACTGAGCTCAATGGGGGGGGGAAGCTGATTGCTGGGCTAACAGCATGGCAAAAGGACTATGGAAACACATGTTAAATAATGCTCAGTGAAGGGCAAAATGAAAGAAAAAGCTTTAAAATGCTGTTCCCCAAGCCTGGAGGCTCATGGTGCTCCCAGAGCTCACAGTCCATGTTAGCTAAGTTGTGAGACACAGAGAGGAAATAAAAAGCCTCACTACTTGCTCCCTGCAGCCTGTACATCTCACAAACCTCCCTGCAGAAGCAATCACTGCAAACATATTTGTATCCAGAGAAAGCCACACAAGAGAGGGTGGGGTTTAAGTGTTTGGAGGGCAGCGCAGATATTAGTTAACAGCATCCAACAAAAGGCTGGAACTGAATTTTCTGGCAAAACCACAGAATCACAGAATGGCTTGGGTTGGAATGGACCTTTGAAGATCATCTAGTCCAATGCCCTGCCATAGGAAGGACACCTTCCACTAGATCAGATTTTTTTTGAAGCCCCATCCAACCTGGCCTTGAACACTTTCAGGGATGGATTATCCACAATGTCTCTGGACAACCTGTTCCAGGGTCTCACAACCCCCACTGTAAAAAATTCCTTCCTTATATGCCATCTAAATCAATATTCTTTCAGTTCAATACTGCAGCTCCTTGTCCTGTCTCTATCGGCCACGTTAAAAAGTCTCTGTTTTACAAGTCCTCTTTACAAGTTGAAAGTCTGCAGTAAGGTCTCCCTGGAGCCTTCTCTTCTCCGTGCTGAACAAGCTTGACTCTCTCAGCCTGTCCTCACAGGAAAAGTGTTCCAGCTCCCTGATCATGTTTGTTGCCCTCCTCTGGACCACCTCCAACAGGTCTTTTTTGTGCTGAGGACTCCAGAACCGGATGCAGTACTCCAGGTGAGGTCTCACCAGGGCAGAGTAGAGGGGCAGAACCACCTCTCTTGACCTGCTGGCCACACTTCTTTTGATGCAGCCCAGGATACACTTGGCCTCCTGGGCTGCAGGCACACATTGCCACCTCATATCCAGCTTTTCATCCACCAGTAACCCCAAGTCCTTCTCTGCGGGGCTGTTTTCAGTCTCTTCATCCCCCAGCCTGTATTGATACTGAGGATTGTCCCAGCTCAGGTGCAGG
The DNA here is from genome assembly GCA_013401335.1 of Brachypteracias leptosomus. Classification (NCBI taxonomy): domain Eukaryota; kingdom Metazoa; phylum Chordata; class Aves; order Coraciiformes; family Brachypteraciidae; genus Brachypteracias; species Brachypteracias leptosomus. The sequence goes on along the minus strand of VYZX01009048.1, from coordinate 103,634 downwards.
ACTTCATATTTGGCCTTGTGGAACTTCATGAGGTTCACACAGGTTCCTTTCCCAAGCCTGTTCAGGACCCTCAGGATGGCACCCTGTCCCCCAAGCATATAAACTGCACCACCACCATTTTCCCTAGAAGGAAAGGCTGACCCTTTGGCATCAAAATATTCTCCAGTTATATGGCTGTCTAATGAGTGGCTTTAATTTGGCATTTGAAACAACTCATTTTAATTTCTGATGGCAAAATAATGTCAGATTTGTGCTTATTTAGGTTTTGAATACCAACATTAAAATTGGCATTGATTTATGTGTTTGTACAGACAAATTCCAAACTAGAAATAAACCAAACACATAGCAAAAGGCACAGCCTGAAATGTTCCAACTGACTCTACCACAATACAACCTTCCCCCCATCATGTTTCAGTCTGGTGGGGACTGCTTGGCCCAGCTGTGCCACGCTGGGGCTGTACGGCTGTGCTTGCCCAGCAGGTCCAGGGCAGACGTGGAGGTGCATGGATGACACACATCTGCAGGTATCCAGCCCACCAGCTGCCTGCCCTCACTATGGGCTTGCTCCTGCCATACTTGTGACCCAAAGATTTGTCCTCACAGGCATCCTGGGATTCTGGAGACTCAAACAGGAATTCTTCTTGGACCTTTTTTTCAGCCATTAGTATTAAGCTATATAGTCTATACATTATTATTTCAGAGGGAGTTTAAAAAAATTTCTGTGGTCCTTTTAGAGGCTCCTTCAGCTCTTAAACATTTCTATGTGCTGGACAACATTGCCTGTAGCCCGGGGCCTCTTGTGCTTGGATTGTTGCTGGGCAATGCCAGCTCTCCAGCTCTACTACAGGCTTTGGAGATGCCTTCACTAAATCCCCTGTCATCTCTGCAACAGCCAGCCATGACCATGATACAGACTTAGCTCTTCTTTGGTGGCAACAGTCTGATATCCCTCAGGCTGCATAAGCTAATCGACAACACTGCAGCAAGGGTGTCTGTCAGCAAAATGCAAGTGAGCTTTAAAAAAGGCAATAAAAATCTTTCTAGAAAATCAGCACAAAGAATAAACCAAGGGTGATGCTAGTAATTGTCCTCACTGGGGAGGTGCTACAGGCAGCTTGACATCACAGCCCACTTCCAACATGCTCTGTCCCATTTTCGCTTCTCTTTTCCCCAGAAATACATCATTCACCTGCATCATGACAAGCGGCTGCTCTTCTGGTAGGCACTGTCTCCCTCGCACATACACAGGTACTCCCCTTCCCCCAGATGGGGAATGCTGAAGTCAGGCTCTCATCACGCTGCTTTGCCCAAGCATGACTCAGAGGACCACCAGCTCCATCCATCTCCATCTCTCTACCATTGCTTGAAGACTAGTCCTCCATGGTGCCGATGCAGTCAAACTTACCCTGGGAGCTAGAGTCATGGTGTATGTAATCCCCCATGAACTGGGGAGCTGGGGGGGGGGGCTGGCCCTCCATATGCACCTCACCAGAGGAGCCCAGGCTCTGCTGCGCTTACCCACTTGGCTGCCATGAGCAAGTCCTTTGCTCCTTTCACATCAGGAGGCTGGTATTTTTCAGCATCATCCTAACCAAAAGAAAAGGAAGAATCTGGAAACATCCGGACATGGAGATCTTTGTGGAGAGCCCAGCCCTCAGCCATCATTAGCTAGAGCAGAATAACTGCAAGAGGTTTTTTAAAAATTATTAAAATGATTCTTAAAATTATTTTTTTTCAGAGTATGCCAGTAGCAGCTCCTTCAGAGCTACCAAGAGCTGTTACTTAAATGCACACTTTGTCTCTGTACCCTCTTAAATTACAGCTTAGATAACTGTTTTAGCATAAAGAGATACTGAGCAAGTCCCAGTGCAAACTTCAGTAATGACCAAATTTTTCCATGATGATCCTGAACAGTTCCCTTAGCCATGATAGCACAGACTGCATTAACAAACATTTCATGGAGCACTGGGATGAGAGCAGATAGTGGCTCCTTCCCTGGAGTTGTCCTGTGTCAGGATGCAGGGACCTGTGATCCTGGGTACAGCTCTGTGTCTTCATGCTACCTCCAAAATGACTTGCTTTCCTTTGCAGAAAACACTCATTACTGGAAGAGTAGGGAAAACTTTTTAAAGTTGTTTTTTGTTTTTTTTCTGTGTTTTTTTTTTTTTTTTTAAAACATTAAAATTCAAGCAATACCCTCTGGAAGAAAATCTTGCTTGGTGAAGATACACATTAATTACTGAAGGAACTTATACATACAGTGTGGATACATTAAGACTGCATTTAAAAGCAAAAGTTAAAAGTAAAATCCTGTTGTTAGGGAATCAAACAATGATGACAGTTTTGCTGCCTCTGTGAAAAAAGGGCTATATATGTGTCTGTTAAGTTATATGATGGGGAAATGAAGTTTTCAGTGCGAAAGAAAAGAGATATTTTAAGAGATATTTTGCATATACCTGGAGTTATCTGTTTGCAGATGAAAAATCTTGCATAGGCATTTAGCTGAGGTTTTTTATTGCTCATATGATGTACTCATATATTTGAGTTCAACATACGCTTGAGTATACAACACAGCTGAAGAAATAATGTTGTATGCTGTTTCATTTTCTAATTTTTTAATTTTTTTTTTAATATACCACCCTGTGGTGGATTATGGGGCACTGGGACTACACCCAGAAATATAGATGTTGCATTTATTTAAAAATAAGACCTATGGGATAGCCCAGCAAAACTGATTCTGTTTCAGTGCAGCCCTGTGCTGTGTACCATAGAGAGGAGGGGGACTGGGGAGTGGGCTGAGTTTGGCAGAGTGGGGCTGAGGTGGCACAGCAGTGCTCTGGGACCATGCTAATGCCCATGGCATGGTCAAGGAGCTCTGGGCTGCAGGACTTACTGCTCTGTACGTAGGTCCTGGTGCCACAATGGCTGCTGGTTTGAGTGACCCTGGTTTGTGAAAGTCACCTGTAAAAGAAGGTAGAACTGCATAAAATATTTCCCTCTTTACCTTTTTCTATGCACAAAGTTACTGGAAGAGCCACAGGGCATTAACTGTCCAAACAGAGGGGATCTAGCTTGGCAGCACCCATGGTATAAAGGAATGGTCATCCAGGCACTCTCTAGCTCCATTAAAGTGAGCCCTTCTCTACCCTCTCCCCAGCTTGCAGCCCTCAACTGTCAAGGAGGAGGAAGAGCAGATGAATTTCTAGCAGGGAAGCAGATCATCCTTCTGTCCTCTGCACTCAGCTGTGTCAGCAAAAGTTACATACCCCTTTTCTTTCTGTAGAGTGAGGCACCAGTGTAACTGCATTAAATATATGAACAGCTTAGTTTTAAAGCACCTGCCTCCGTTCACAGTTGAGAGTCCAAGAAGAGTTTATTCACTTATCTTTTCAAGTGTTTTCTAAAGAAACATTTGTTTTACCATCACTGTTGGTATTGCTGCATCTAAAGCATACATCTACCCATGTTGCAGAGATGGTTTATTGCACTGAATATGAAAAGCAAATCCCATCCAGCATTTACCATTACAATAGCAGAATGAATTTGGGCTGGAGCTCTTTCCAGATCAGACAACTTACATGAATCAGTAAAAAAAAAGAAAAGAGCTTTGCTGCAAAAACAGACAAGTAAAACTTCCAAAAAACCCAGTACCAGATAATCAAAATGATACGTTTACTTTGCCTCCCATGAGAAGGGTCAGTGCTGACCACAAGCTGACAAGCCCATTACATAGTATCCATATGTTGTAGCTCAAGCAGATTTTCTTTTGTATTGATATGATATTATTAGTACATTTCAAAGATATTTAACATTAGAAGATTTTATAGGTGAACTACACAAGCAAATGGGACCTTTTTTTTTTTCCTTTGCCAAACAAAACAATGGTTTTATAATGCTTAATGCTAGTTCTCCCAAAAACTTTTTCAAGAGACTCCTAGAGTAAGACCACCAACACCACGGCAGTGCTACCCTGTCTCACTTCCTCTGATGTTTTCCACAGGTGCCATGTCCTGGAGTCGTGTGATTATATAAGTCCTACATTTCATGCTGAAAAAGAAATAAGTTTCCAGGCAATAAGTTAAGTGGAAAATTTTTAAATTATTCAGAAAGGAGAAGGGAAAGAGAAAATGCAGGTACAGTATGGTTCTAATATATGCTTTCTCATTTCTAAATGAGCACCTGTCACTTCCAGCACTCCATATGTTTGTACACTAGAACTCAATCACAGATTCTCAAAACCATCAAAATGCCAGGGGGAAAAGTGTCACCTTGTCTTAGTTGCTCCCTTTCTCTGCAATTTACAGAGCATTGAAACTATATTCTATAGAGTCATTTATGCATTGCAGAAGGTACCTTTTACCATGGAAACCCAACTATGTCCTCTTTGGGATTTTGATCACCACCTTGTTATTCTGTTAATGGCTTATTAACATAGATCTGAGATGCTGCTGCTACAACAGTCCCCAACCAGAAGAGATGCACACCATATTAGTTTGGTCCAACAAGCCCAAGTACATGGCCAAAGACAGGTAGGATCACCCTTTTGTCACGGGCATACCATCTGAGTGCACAGAGAGAGGCCCCATCTTCAGGAAAAATACATTTCACGTGAAAATTGTTAAAAGGAAAGTCTTCCTTCACTACTAAGTATGTTCCAAAAGATTTTCTCTGCTTCTTGGAAGGACTTTTGCTTTGAACTATCAACTGTTTGGTCAACGATTAGAACTGTAAATAAAGAGTTTTCACCTTCCTGACACACAAAGAGGGTGTAGGAACTGTCATGGAGTATTGTTTCTTTCATCTTTATTAGCTTTTTTGGTTTTCATTCCCATGATGGTATTAAGGAATAGATCCTGCAGGAAATAAAATAGAGACATTTCTATTTGCACCAGAGATTAGCAACTTTATCTGAATGTGAAATTTTAGTGATCTGTGATTCAGAGCAACCAAGCCACAGGCATTTTTTAAACAAAGGTGTAATGGCTTACATTATATCACAAAACATAATGGCTTGCCCTTAAGAGCTATGCAAGCCCTTTCTTAAGGGAAACTGTTAGCAGGGGATCACCAGCACTGTCTGGCAGCCATAGGTCCCTCACCCAGCTTTCGCTGACAAAACCATGGTTGGAAACAAGCTACTGGGGAAAGAAGCTCTATGCTTAGTAATTCAGAGCAGCACTGTGGCTGTATTTCTGTCATCTCACTGCACCTTTTAAACACATCTCAAAAGATATAATAATCATGATGCCTCCCAAACACGGGCTTTAAGCATTTGATCCAGCTGAGGCAGCTGTTACAGCATTTAAGGATGATTATGGCAAATTTCTAAAGCTCAATATTTCTTTACAACCCTGCTCTACTAAAACACTCATGAATCTTTCTATTTTTGTCTCCTAAGAGCAAAAGAGATCAAAGTTATAATGGAAAAAAAGTGCCCCTGGGTAGCTGCAACATTGTTTTAAGATAACTCAATTGAAAACTCTTGCATTTTGAGTTTTGATATTGATTCCTTCAGACTTATCTAAAATAGAGACAATTAAACAAATCAATAAAAATTCCCAAGATTCAGAGTAAGGATAAGCCTTGAGTAAAAGAACATTTTTACAGAGTATCCTGGATGGAGCCATCCATTTCTGTCTGCTGAGCAACATTATCACTTCAGATAAAATCACATTTGCTGTTTGCTTATCAGTTTTTGTGTTTGAAGCAAAATATGTCTTATCTTGCTCCATTTTTTGCCTAGCATTGTGTGCAAAGACATCTCTTTATATGCTGAAACGTAGCATCCCAGTGAGCAGAACTCCTATTTCCTGTTGATGAGGAAAAAACCCACTTCATTTTCAGCCCCTTCGTTGCTCTGCAGCAGATGTTCCCTCTGAGGCAGCTTCATGAATCCCAGGATTTTACAAACATCAGCCAGTACTTCAAAGGCAGAAGCTGAATAATATTTTGTCGTCAGCACCATAACAATAAAAATATTTATCCTGAACTTGTGCTGGATGCCACCCACCTGTTTCCTATCCACTCATAAAAAACTTCTGATGTTTCTGTATAACACCAATTTTCTACAAGACTGTAACACTCAGCTCCAGGCTCTTTCTGTCAAGCTGGCTAAGGTGAAGCCTTTACTACGTGTGTCTGCATTAAAGCAACACATCTGTCAAGAGATGAAGCCTGAAAGTTTTGTACCAGGCTGACAGTAGGCTTTCTGCTGTGCAGATTGTGAGCTGCAGAACTAGTGCTTTCCAGTAGACCCTGACAGAAAGCATCATCTCCAGCTGTGTCACCTCCCACAGCACCAGGCTAGGCAGCGTGATGGCTACCATGAAAGACCACAGGGTTTTTTCCAACCATGTCCTCAGTGTGTGTGTGCACACAGAAATAAAATATGTGATAACCACAGACTGTGGTGGGAAGATATTAACTCTGCACAAAATTTTCATATCCCACACCCGCTACAGACTCAATGTGTACGGGTCCTGTTCTCTGGCACTGCAAAATTATCAGTGAGTCAGAGGGTTGCAAATACTGCTGTGCCAGGGCAACTTTTATTCACAGGAATAATGTAGGCATCTCTCATTCTCTCCTAGAACTTTGATAGAGCTAGGTCATCAGTGAAAATATTTGCATATTTAAATTATTTCATTATCTCATAAATGCCTCTAATCAGTCATTTGCATGTTAAGAGAAGAATGGCAACAAAATTGAAGAGGCATAGGAAATTAATGCAAATACCTCTTCGCAATCACATGGAGCAAAAGATTTTTTTTAAAAAAGTGTATTTATGAAGGAAAAAAATTAGTAAAATTATAAAAAGTACATTTTGGTCATGATTATTAAGAAAATTACACCATAGTAATAGACTGTTTCAATAAAACATTTGTGTAGAGGACACTTATATTTCTGCTGTGAGCTACTTACTACATTTATCTTTTCTATTTCAAGCTGGGGCAGTAAGCCATGCTTAATTTTAAACATGACAGGAGAACTGGCTGACAGCTCCAGCTGTTTTAGCTGAGCTCTGCATCAGAGCAAAAATATCTGAACAAAATTCTAGATTAATCACCCTGAGTTACATTGAAACAAGTTAATTCTTTAACAGTGAGCGAGATGTAATTTAAAATTACATAAATCAGGCTGAGATATCTGAACAAAATTCCTGTAACTTAGCATCCTCCACAAGTATTATTTAGAAGATATAGGGAGACCAAGAGACCTCTAGATCGTCATACATTATTTTATGTTTTTTCTACTGGTACGGAACAACAATACATGCAATTCAACTTACTCAGGGTATTGTACTGTCTTTACACAGAACTGTAAAACACTGAAAGACAGTGCCCCTACCCTAACCATAATCCACCACAGTTAAGCCTGAAAAGAGAAAATCTTGTCCTGTGGACCTTGCCTAAGGCATAACAAAAGCAATGGGAAGCTTGCAGTGATTTCAGCTGGCTTTCGGCAAGGTCTCAGAAGCAAAACTGTGTGTTTGCTCTGGTACCTACAGGCAGCCAAACTCTGCCCAGCTGCATGCCAGGTAGCTGTGCTTTTTCCTTCCTCCAAATCTGAGGCGTTCCATAAAAATTAGTGTTCAGCCTAATACAATATGCATCAATATTAAGTAATCAGTTCACTTTTACATCAGGTCCTTTTTCCCCATACAAGCCCTGCCTAGTACACGACTTGCCTGTCTGGGGTTCTGCTCCTGAGAACCATCAGAAGTTGCTGAGATCAGGCACTGAGAAAGGGGAGTGGAACAGTACAAATTACTGATTTTCAGTCACTAGGCTAGTCCAAAAGAAGCATTTTTAGTTGTCTCGAAGCATTCAAGGGACCTACTTCTTACTTCCTTTCTTTTTTCATTAGACTTGGGTATAATTTTAAGGCAAATGCCTCTCCAAAGAAAAACCAGAAATATTTACTGTAGATCACGGCAAAACTAAGTTTTTTAGTTTTCTTTTGAATTAAATGATTTTTCTGCAAAACAATTTCATGACATAGAACAAGTCTGGCAATGCTGTGCTAGAACAGACAGCTTGACCAACAGAAATGATTGCCTGGATCTTGTCAGCATGTGGCTAATCTTAGCCCTCAGACCTTGAGCACATATAAGGAGAAAATAAATTAATTTCTCTGCTAGACTAAGAACACAATATTCAGGGAGACTTGTGTAGTTAAAATTCCTCTAAACTGATCCTACGTGCTTCTGAAGCATAAAAATACCAAAAAAAAGTGCACTGTCCTCCACCCAGCTATTGCTTTCTGGTAACTTCTAGCTTCATTTGCCAAAAACATAACACAGTCTTTAAATGACATAAGTCCGGCTTGGAAAAAAAATAAATTAAAAATATCAGTCAATAAGTGTAGTCAAACCTGGTGTTCACAAAGGCTCATGTCTGAAAGGTCTCAGAGCTACCTTGCTGCCTCCAGCTTGGTGGTCATGCCCCAGGAGGGAGCATCCCAGAGGACTTGTCCAAGACAGAGAAGTTCCTCTGCTCCAATTTAGGTATTACACTTATTTTCCTGGGACTGTAGAAAGAGGAGAGATGTGAAAAAAAATCCTTCCAGACTTGAGCACCACAGATGCTCACGACCCAGAGACACAGAGCACTATGAGCTAAGTACTTAGCTGCCACTGTCTCCCCATCCAAACTTCAGCACGTGGGGATGCCAAGAAAGTGACTAACAAAAAGGAAAGCTATTTGCTGTCATTTCAGTCCTGCACAAACTTGATGTTACTATTGTAAAAAGTCTCTGTGAAATCAAAAGGGCAACAGGAAGGTGAAATGGTGCAATCATAGGGTGAGTGCTTCAGCCCGGCAGGCTTCAGCAGCTCCCAGTATGCTGTACTGGGAGTCTTGTCACCATCAGCTCATGATCTGCCCCCAGAAGGGCTTTGCAAAAAGTCTCGGCAAGGAGGAAGAAAGGAGCAGGAAGGTCCCACATAAAATGTATGCCTACAAATCAGCTACAAGCTGAAATACATATCTCACAGCTTGAATGACAACCAGTACCAGCCACACTAAGTCCATTTTAGGCACAAGTTGTAGTCTTAATGGGGACTGCAAGCTTGGGGTACACAAAGTATGTCTTCTTCAGGGACGTGTCAGCAGATCAGAGTGCAGGAGGGCAGGTCAGATCCCACTGCTTGTAAGAGTAAGAGGATTTGACTTTTTTGTATTACTTCCCAAGTCACTCTGGGCCCACGGGGGTTCACCTCCTACTAAGCCATGTACCTCTGGAGTACACGGTGCTGTAGTTGAGGAGATGAGTGGTGCCGTCATCCTGCTAGCGTGTATCTCCAAGCCTCAGCTCTGCTCAACTCCCCAAGCAAAAATTTGCCTGACTCAGTGATGTGTTACAGGAGCAGCAAAGGCACATCAGGCATGTGGTCTGTTTGCATCCCCAGCCCTCTGAGGCATTGTTTTTCTCCTAGACACGTTGCCTGCTCAACAGAGCCAAGACTTTCATTCCCCCAGAGAATGTTATGGCATTTCTCAGTCCTCCATAGCTTGTTTTTAAAAGATGTTTTGCTTAAAAGAAAATGGCCTAATACAGCTAGATATTGCAAAACACTTCCACTACTCACCCAGCCTGTAGCAAAGTTTATTTTGGTTTGCATTTTTATAGCTCAGAGAAACAAGCAAGTTTCTCTCCAAACCTGCTTGAAGATAAAGGATGTGTATTAAATTAAAAACTGGGAGGCAGAGGGCATGGTCAGGGAGCAAGATTAACAAGTTGTCGTTGACCACAAGTTTTGGAAAGACCCCATTCATTTGATGATGATATATCCTACCAGAAGGGATCCCAAATTCACTTGCTTAGATACCACCATGGGTACTGGCATGCCTGTCTGAGGCTGTAGGCTTCTGGGAGAATAGTATCGCTCCATCCCCTCCTCACCTCACACCTATCCAAACAAGATCCAGATTTTTGCCTTCATGATATCCACAAACTAACTGCACCCTCCCAACATATACTCAAATCAGTCTTCATCTTCTTCTTCCTCCCAGCCTGGGATCTGCAAGTCCTCACTCACCTGATAAACACTGTAGCAATCCTTTTTCCCTTGATTTCCCTGGTCTAGCCAGATCCTGAGCTGGAAGCTCTGGTTGGGTTTCCACAGGCACAGACACCATGGCACATTGTTCTCAGCACCTTCTGACATGTAGCAAAGCACAGGCTCAGTCAATTTACATGGCCTGTTGCAGAATTACACTCAAGAGAAATGAGAAGCCCATCTTCTTGTTCTGCTTTTTTCCAGGGTGGAGAACCAGACAGCAAAAGCTTCTGGTTGCTAAGAAAATTAAAATCTCAGCAATAGAGTAACTAAGAGAGATATAACAGCCTGTCATCCAGGAGAGCATGGCAGGAGTGTCACAACAGCCATCTCACCTTAACCCAGGAGGCTGTCTCTCATGTTCTGAAAGTAACTGATGACACCTGACACGTGGACCTCTCTGCTACACAATACAAATGCTGCCGAGGGACAGCAATCCTCTGACAGCCACCTCTGCCATCTCCTACACCAGCTTCTTCATGAAAAATTTGTACTGACTTAAGGTCCATAAAGCTCAAAATTCCCAGACATTTGCTCTGTGTAGAGTCACCCTGAGTGCAGACTTTTTGGCTGCTGGCACTGAAAATTTTTATAATTTGGTGAATATTAAGGCAATGAATTTTTATAATTCACAAAAGACATTGTAGCTCTTTTGCAAGACCTTAGCATTTGCAGCTAGGATTCCTGTGGTGGCAACTCAGCCCAGGCAAAGCCTGCACTAAGGCATGACTGGGATGAGCCCAGGGCAACAGGAAACCTCACCAGTCATACATGGGCCGAATGCAGCACTTCAGAACATATTCTTGAAGTACAACATAACAAATTCTGATGTCCACAGATGACAACCTGTTTATCCACAGTTCATCTTACCCATGCTTCCTTACCAACTTGACTTCAGCTCGAGGAAACAATCAAACCTTCCTGCCCTGCCCCTCCCAGGCTGCCAAAGGAGTTCCAATTAGTGTCAATTGGGATAATAGCTCTATTTGCATTTTTAGGCTATTATTAGCAAGTTGTCAGTCAGCCAGTAATTTGTATCACTTTGGTATAATGAGTATTTAAATATTTAAAAAGAGAATGTTCCTTTCTACCACCCCCTTCCTTTTTGTGCTAAAATAATAATGGTTTTAATCAAAAGTAATTTGTATTAATATACATTTTACCCCAGGTGTTAAGAGCAGTTTTCAAGAGCAGTGGTGAGATATGTTAAGTAATACAGTTTATTAATATAGACAACTACTTCTGTCCTTGATAGTAGAAGAAATGGAGGCTGCTTTTGCAACCAGATCATTCCGATTCTCCTCTTGGCCTCTGCAAGATGATTATGGTGTAGGAGCTGAGGTCAGTTCCAATAATTTTATGTACCTCGGATTATAATTCTCTAAGGCTAATCTATTACCCTATCTTCTCCTCAGTGACAATTCCTTAATTAAGCACCCTGTACTGAAGGAAAAAAAAAAAAAAAAAAGGCTGAAGACANAAAAGGCTGAAGACATCTCTCCAGAGTGAGCCTGGAGCAGGTGAAAGGTGGTGATTATCACATCAGACAGCTAGCTATACATTGCCATTATACCACTGATGGTTGCTGGGAGACATTGTATCCTGATAGGGTTTGAGTCTAGATGCTCAGGATCATGCAGCTGCCACTGTTCATCATCACACAGAGCTCATAAAGCAACTGGATTGGCCATTTACATAAATAGGAAATACTTCCAAATTTATATAAACATGCATTATAAAATATATATATGATGTACTGCATTTTATTTTTTTTTAATTATTTTTTTTGAGAAAAAAGCAGAGGTATGGCCCTAAGCCTTTCCAATATACTTGTGTAAAACTTCTTAGTAGGACTTACTGTTTTCTCTCTGTACGACTACCTGAAATCCTGCAATCCACATGTTAATCATGGCAAAAATAGGAAAAAAAACCCCAACAACTCTAGAGGTAAAATTAACATTAATTCCCCAGCCCAGTATTATCTTCAGTAGATAATATTAGAACATTTTATACCTGTTCTAACTCACATTTCTAATTTTTAATATCATAACTGTTTTAATTACTTTCAAATTGAATTTTGAATGCCTTCAATACTAATGCATTCAACTCTTAGCTGCCTTCTCACCTGCAGCATCAGCATGAGAAGCTCTGCACAGTATCTTGTGAGCAAGATCAATCAAACAACATTTTCCTTTTCTGCTTGGCTTTATCCCTATTCTAATCTAGTGATTATTAAATTTCCTTCCACAAAACTCAAGCACAAATCTCACTGACAAGCGTGTGTGAAAGAACAGGCTGAAAGCACCAGGAGAGCAGGATGGAGCCAGGGATGAGGAGCTCCTTTGCGTCAACACGCTACCAGCGGCTGCCATCTGCCGGCTAGAAAAAAAAAAAAAAATTAAAAAAATTAGAAAATCATTCCTTGACGCAACTGATCGATCTGATTTAGAACTTTGACACACTCTTTTTGGCCTGCTGGAGGAAATGTGTCTGCCTGTTGGCTTCCATGAACAGAGCAAAGGGGCAAAGCCGCTCAGCTGCCAAGCAGTGCCAGCCCCAGCCTGCTCAACTGGGAGAAACACCAGCACCAGGTGGACGCTGACTGCCCAGATAGTTTTATCTTACTGGAAGACTTTACAGGCAACTATAAGATGGAAAGTGGCACTACAGAGAGGGCTGGGTGAAATATCACGAGCAGGTCTTGGAAAGCAGCGTGCACAGACTCTGTTTAGGCACCACCTCCCTGAGCTACTACCTCCATCTGCTTGCAAGATACCACAGCAGCATGAACCTCTCAGTTTCATCCTCCTCGGGTCCTTCCCTCCTTCCTCAAGCTTTGTACGTAAAATTTGAAAATTAAACCTACTAATTTCAATTTAATTAAATTTAATAATTTTAATAAATAATTGTGCATTACCTGCATCCAGGGAGAGGCTCATTCAAAACTTCATCAGACACTCCTAAATGCAGCCTTTACATCAGCTACATCTTGATAGGACAAGAAATGGCCTCAAGTTGCACCAGGGGAGGTTTAGATTGGATATTGGGAAAAATGTCTTCACTGAAAAGGGTTATCAAGCACTGGAACAGGCTGCCCAGGAAGTCACCATCCCTGAAGGTATTTAAAAGATGTGTAGGTATGGTGCTGAGACATGATTTAGTGGTGACCTGGCAGTGCTGAGTTAACAGCTGGATCTGATGATCTTAAAGGTCTCTTCCAACCAAAATGATTCTATGATCCTACAATGTCTATATAGATACATATATATCTCATATGTAAATAAAAAACAATAGGTCCTGAAATTCCAAAATGAGGAATAGTGACAGGCATGGTGTAGGTGTTCATGTGCTTTGGCCATCACTAGGAAAGCCACCGAGGAACACAGCTTACATCACTACAGCAGTAAGAAAGCCTCTCCCACACTTCAGCCCCACTCTCTTTTGGGAAAGACTTCAACAGCCAGCTCAAACACAGGCTTACTTTGTATTAAATCCTCCTTCAAAAACTTCTCACTTATTAACGAGAATCACATCTGTGTCAGAACAGAAGACTAAGTCCACCCCTCCAGAGCCTCAGTGTAATTTTTCAGTATTTTAGCCACAACTTACCATATTCTATCTCAATTCCAAGTGGAGAAATGCAACAACCTTGACTGATATTAAGTGAATCAAATTATAACACTCACTGAGGAATTAGCTTCCACAGCAAAGGAAACACTGGTTCCTACTACCTAGTTTTCCAGAAGCTTTTTTTTATTCTTGGAAACAGTTAAATTCCTATCGCATTTGTAGATGTTCAACAAATGACATTTCCCACACCAAAGGTCCTCCACAAAGAGACACTCCGTATTCTCTTAAGTAAAATAGGTTGCTTCTACACTTTACAGTGATTTTTAAACACGGTTTCAAGCATCTTGTATAATTTCAAACCATCCCACATAGAAATCTCTGCCCAATGGACTAAGGGTCCCCATAGTCCTGTCGAGTGTTCCCTGGCTCTTACATACTGGTTCGTACTGGGGAGCTTTTCTAGAGAGTCACTGTCAGGGACGCTTGGATGTAGGCACAGTCAGCAAAGCTCTGCACAAGTCAATTAACTGGAGGTTAAAATAACAGGTAGTCTTTACTGTAAAGATGAAGGGCATGGGTGTCCCTGAGCAACCTTAAGCAATTGGTAGATGCCCCACACTGCAGTGCTCTCTTTGAAAGATACACTGTTTATTTCTCCTTCCACAAAAAAAGAAGATATTGCAGTGAAAATATCATTTAATCAACCCAAAGCAAAAAATCAAAATAAATTTAAAAACCAAAACAAAACCAACACATTATTTTATCCACTTTGCAAGAACCTACAGGTTCTCCCACACCTCTCAGCACTCCTGCAAGCCAAGCAGTTTTCCATCTCCTCCCTTGCAGGTGGGCCGCTGACTTTAATTCCCCATCCCTACCTCTGACACACCACTCAAACCAACTACTTAAGCTATAGTCCAACTTAATTTTCTCCAAAAGAAATGGAATGAGAAAAGGAGGCAGCCCTAGCAGGAAGAAAGAAAAAGTAAAATTGGACAAGACAGTGTTGCGCACTGGACATCTGCAGCTAGCAGATGATCCTGAGTAGCTGCTGTTTTAAGGAAAAAAAAAAAAAAAGATGAAGAAGAAGAAAAATGTAGTGTCAGGGAAGCCAAAATGGCTGTGGAATTCAAGTTTATACATGAAGAATGAATAAACAATTTTCTACTCCCAAGACCCCCAATATTTATACCTTTAACAAAAATAAGGTGGCAAATACTGTATTTTTCTTCTGCACATCAGTAAAAAGCTAAAATAATTAGGATCACCAGTCTAGGATCTTGCCTCACTACGTAAATGCCCAGTGTATTGGGAATTTTAAAAATTCAGGTGGATTTCCTTGAATTTCTGACAATGCTGCAGCAAAAAGTGCATTTGAGCAATGACCCCAAAACGCACTGAGCCTATTTTTACTTCAGGCAAATGTTATTTCCTTATCATCTCAGCCTGAGGAAGTTTGCAATGAGTAGTAAAATCTTATCTTTACACATCAGTACCTATTCAACATACCCTATACTCCTCTCCCAAGTCAAAAAACACTTTATTGCTTCACAGATATCAAAAGAGACAAGCACATGGTCCATAAGTAAGAAAGGCTGAAGAAACATACTACCTTACTCATCATATATTCATAAATAAATCTTATATGCAAGTTTATGTCAAAATATGGCCACTACTGGACATATGGCTGGACAGTTCATGGACTCAACGGTATCATCAAGGGGTTTCAATAGGGTTCAGGAATAGAGATTCAAGCACAGGATTAGGGGCGAGTAATAAATAGATAATCAGTCATTTTATGAAGACTTTAAACCAGAATTGCTTGTATTTTACCTTTTAAACAATTGGCTTTGGTTTCCTAGCCAAGAGGGACAGTAAACTAGACTTCTGTCCTTATAAAGAGCGTGATTTCATCAAGTCAATCTGTAGCACACATGGAGATTTCTTGATCACTCTTTAAGTTACCTTTAAAAAAACAGCCCCTGTGCTTAAGTAGTTAATAAAAAGTTGTCTTGGGTAAATAGCCAATGTATTTTTCATTAGGACATTAGAAGTTCTTGTGGTTTCTGAAGAAGCTTTTCTTCCACTTTTCCAAGCAAGGTGTCTGATCCCATTGTCTTCAGTGATGCTTTGTCTGACTAAAAATCTATGGGTTGGTTCACCACACAGCTGGTCATATGCAGTTGAACAGCAACACTATCTACCTCTTCATCATACAGGTGGAAACACGCTCACAGAAAGTGAAAAAATTCTTAAAATACTTAGTCATGTAACATCCATCAGATTGATACAAATCACCTGGTTAACACTATCTTCAAGAATAATAAACACCTTCAAAAATTGAAGTCCTTGAGTTAGAATCAAAGACATAACTCAGCTTCTCTTGTCTGCTCTGCTTTCCGGTAGCACTCACAGTACCTTTAGATTCTGCTGCATTTACAAAATTCAAGTCAGCCAACTGGTGGCCTCACAGGAACAAATAAGATTTCCATTCATTTAATTAAGTAACATCCAGCACCATCCCTATTGTAAACTCTAGTAAGCATCTCTGCATAGCTATGAGTATCTAAATACCTTTTGAAAACCAGACCAAGGTTCTCAGGAACGCTTAGAAAGGCATTCAGAATAGAATAATATAGACAGACTATCCAAATCCCACAGGCAGGAACACAAATGGCCAAATAGCTAGATTCAAATTCCCCTTTGTCAGAGGGCCTGCAGCAGTTTGCATCACTTAGCCTTATTTGAGTCCTCAAAACAGAGCTCACATTAAAATATATTAAATGACTGCAAGGCAAATGAATTAAATCAAGGTCACAAGGAACAGAGCTGCCAATAAGGTAGTTCCTTGTCCATAAAGTATCTCCCATGAGTTACAAAGTTTTGGTACAGCAGGGTGAATTTTTAATAGTACACTAACCACAGAAAGCTCTTATTTCCTATAGCATTGTCAAAACACATCTTAAAGACCACTTAAACTTTAGGTTTGCATAATTTGTTTGGCTTTTTTTTTTTTTTAAAGCAGAGTGCATGCAAATGGCTTGCAGCACGTCCATTTGGGGGATTATTTCAAGAACCTATTCTTGGGGAGCTGACTTGTAATGTTTCAATGTGCGAGCAGAAGGATCAGTAGCTTTAACCCATCGTGGCATCCAGTAGTGGGGCAGCCAGTTGCTTCGCCCTGGGTAGTGCTTTTCAAAGATCTGGCGGTAGTAATAACTTTCTTTTGTTCTAGGAGGATTGAAAGGATATTTCTCTGCTGCCTTTTCCAGCAGAAGGTCATCAACCTATAGACATAAGCAAAACTCAAGTTAAGCTGCAGATACATTTAACTTTTACAAGTCAATTTGCTGCAAGTTAAAGACACAATGATTCACCAACCACTGAATGCTCATAGGTTAGGGGGGAAAAAAAAACAAAAACAACAAAAAACCTACTCTAGAGGCAGAGGTTTCTGACTTGAATTTTTGTTATAGGCTCCCTTGATCCTTATGAATATATAACTATATTTCTGGTGCTATTAATACTTATCTGTGCATTATATGTGAAGTCCATTTCTCCTTTGGTCTCAATCACTCTTGTTAGTATGCCAAAAAAACCCTCTTTCTATCCTTATCCTTGCTGCAAATCAACAAGAACAACATGAAGAAGTCTTTTTGCCATGTAAGTGGCTTCCTGGCTTTTTTCCTCCAGCTCACAGAGAACTGTTGACTTTGCTTGTATAACCAAGCTCTTAGCAACAAAAGACCTTGGATGCAGAGGCAAGGACACCTGCAGTTGCTAAGCTGGCTGAGAGGATGAATAGTTGCACCAGTTGAGGCAATTTCTAAAGCAACTTCTACTGCCAACGTGCTGTCTAACTCCTCACAGCCATGAAATAAATTTGCCCCTACTACACCAGTAGAGGTTTGGCACAGGCAGCACAACACTGTTGCCTGACCCCCCTGAACAGAGCTCTGGTGTAAATTGGGTGTTATTCCTTCCTCTTCATGATTAAACTACCTCTGTACACCAGAGATGATTATCTTTTGTGCAAAGGCAAAATGCTTCAAGTATTTATTGTTTAGCTATGCAAGCAGAGGCTTTAAAAAGCAAAAGGGCTTAGTTAGGCACGGCTGGGAAAGACAAATGACAAACAATAAAGGAGATTATAAAGTCATTATGCTGTTACTCAGAGTAAGTTCATGCAAGTGCCTCTTCAGCTGCTTTGTATGTAACCCAGAAATTGTGTTTGCTGACACACAATCCAATTTGCAATCCAGATACTTAAATGATGTTCATTCCCTTACACTGTCATGTCTGTCAGGCTCTAGCATTTCTTTGTATCTATCTAATATTTCAAATGTCTGCAATCAACTCAGATAGCTAGAAGACTGCTGATTAAAGTTTATCTTGCTCCTCCACCATGAAGTTGAAGTTACTGTCACTCCCAGATGTATTCTCCCAGCTAAGCACGTGAGCTGCCTCCCCTTGGCAGTTGTATCTAATACACCTAAATGTGAAAGACAGTAACAAAACAAACAAACAAACTAAAACTAGTATTGTACCTGTTGATCAATATAGTCCTGAAGAATAGAAAACCAGGATTTCTTTACTGATGCTATCCCATCACTGAAAGCTTCTTTGGGTCTCCAGAGTATTTCTTTGGGAAGCAAGTTGGAATCTTCAAAGGACTGTCTTAAAAGGTATTTTTCAATTCCATTCTGTTGGCAGAACAATAAACAATGTTGTGAGTCTCAGGAACTGCAGTACAAAGATCTGGCTTTAAATACTTCAGAAATGGTTTCTTTTCAGAAGGTCTGGCCAGAAAAGGGTTTCCAGTAGTCAAAAAATACAGCAAAATATTTAAGAGCAGGTTTGACTTTGGATAGAGGACTTAACCATTGAATTCAGCAACTTGGTCCCACTTAGAGCATGTATCAGTGAATTTGTAAGCTAACACTTGGGTCCAACCCTAGTTTTACATACCTTTGGAGTTCGCAGTTCTGCTGGTAGAGATAAGTAATAAGAAGTAAACCGATGATCCAAAAATGGGACTCTCAGTTCAAGACTAAAGAGAGGAAATAAATACTGAATTAATCCAACAAGCCATTCACTTACAAATTCCGCAACAGTTAAGCTTTCCCTGTTCACTACATTAACATAAGGTTTTCTGCTTTTACTTAAAAGAAATTTCACCTGCATATTCATGACTATCTGCATTTAATTTACCAATTTGGAAAGGTAAGTATATGGTCTGCATAGATTAAATAAAGATCTTGATGATTTATCATGCCATCTGCTGGACAGCTTCTAGTACAACAAATTTAAAGACCAGTCCTGAAGGATTTGCAGGATTGCTCTACATAAGCAAACACATATTGAAAAAAAAAATTCTGTTACCCCCAGAGAACTACCAAGTTGCTTATTGGGACTTGCAACAGCTGTTTGTAAACAGGTCACAGCACCAAGCAAGGATTTCTGCTGTCATTCCTGAAATCCACATTTTATTGTTTCTTGAAAATGCAGATAAAAGGAGCCCACATGGACACCATTAAGCTATCGACTACTGATCTTGCATTTGCACAAGAAGTTCTCTCCTATACTAGAGGAAGATATAAATGTAAAAAGTCTTCCTGCTTACATTATTTTATGCATACAATGGCTGCCAAGGACACTGAAGGCAACAAATAAAACTACAGTGACTGCATCTTAGGTAGGAAGAAACCCTCTCGGTGTCTCTCTTTAAGAGACATTATGCTGCCTAGCTTCAAAGTCAAATGGAGATATTCTACTGCATTCTAGTAATTTTACTGTCTCTGTAGCTTCTCCTCTGATAAGAAGCTTCAACTATTCTAGCAATCAAGTACTGAGGCTCAGTTTCCACATCTACCAACAAGATTTGCATTGCAAGTCTTTCCCTACAGTTATTTTTTTCTAACTGTAAAGGTACTTTCATAATTCCCTCTCCCTCCTAACTCCTCTTCCCCTTCTCTCCATAAATCTGAACACTTTAAACTCATGTTTTAATTTGTTAATAAAAGGGGTTTTTCTTCCCAGCAGTTCTGTGAAGCTGACCTCAGCTTCTCTTCAAGAAAGGGCAGCTCTCCAAAGAGTAGCAACCAGAGTGTGATATTAAACAGCCTTGACTGTGGGGTCAAATTTTTAAGCACAAACAAATTATGAGGTAAATGGCAAGTCTCCTGCACCCTGTCCTTTTTTATATAACTTAACAAAGTTATAAAAAGCTGGACAAGTCATTCCGTAGCAGGATCAATATACCATGCAAGTTTCCCAACAGGCACCTTTGCTTTGCCAAAAGTACCATCTTTTTCTCATCTACAGGCAGCTTCCCCAAAATATTCTCTTTTTAATGAAGGTATTTCTTCAGTAAAATAATGCTGTTTTCTGCAGTGTACAATTTGGTGATTCTTCAAGGTAGCAGTCACACAAGGTGTGTCCTGACATCTCTTTATTGCAGTCAGCTACCCAACTCAATGAATACACTTTTCTCTTTCAGTATGTTTTTTATAATTCTTGATACACATGCCAATTATGAAATTCAAATTTTTTCTTTGTCTAGATCTCAAAAAAGCACAAAGTCAAATAGGACTTTGTCTTTCCTCCTTAACTCTGCATGCTTGTATTTCTAATTCTCTGCTTCTATAAGACCAGTACAATCCCAGACAAAAGATATTTCCTGCATCAGCTGGCAACACAGTGGGCCTTACAGTCACAGAAGACCAGATTAAGTTTTGCAGTGTGGTCTGCTGTTGCTCAAATTCCTTCAGGCTACTTCAGTTTCATCTTGGCACACAAATCCCCTGCAGTCTTTTGCTTCAGGATCAAGAGGTACTGTAAGCAGATGCAATTAAATTCACAGTTTCATTCCTCCCTCTATCTTACTGTCCTGAAACAGCACTCAAATCAACTGTCTTTACTCATGCACTAAAACTTTCTTTGGTAAAACACTGCCTGTAGCAATCACAATGGCAAGTTTGCCAGGGTCCATGAGCTCAAGCACAGCATGGGCCACACCCCATTTTCTACTACTACTCTGAAGACCAATTTTAAAGAGTAGTTTAGACCCAGACGGTAGGAATAAAATTATGTAGTATCACAATACTCTGAATCACTTAGTAATTCAAATAGTAACAATTCAACAATTAACTGTTGTAGTCTTCTCAACAACAGAACTTTTAAGATCTTCTTAGTCTTTTAAATCACATGAGTCGTCAGCATCCAAGAGACTACATTTTACCCATGTGCTGCAGTAGTTCTGTCTGCACGGAGAACATCAAACAGGTAGAGCTCCTTCAGAAGCCTCTCGCTCTCTTCTGCGGATTCTTCAGGAGATGGTGCCTGTAACAAGACATACATATGTAGCACATAATGCAGCTGCACTGAGGGAAACATTACTTGCTGTCCTATGAGTTGAAGTGATCACTGAGTGATTTCAGAACTAGCAAAGACTACGTAAAGTTTAAAAACTTATTTTAGGTGATTAAATAAGATCCCTTGAATTTTATGACACCTCAGGAGAAAGTCTCAACAAACACACAGCCATGACAACTCTCAAACATCACATCTTGAAATCTCAAGAGATTTTCTGTTGAAGAGGAGAACAAGAAGTGCAAGGGCTTTCTGTATAGAGAATATATTTACCTTATGGAAATATATATATCCTTGTGTCAGCTCATCTGATCCTTCTCCTGAAAAAATTACCACACTGTCTGTTTTCTTCCGTATATATTTGGATACAAGATACATCCCTTAAAAAAAAAAAGCATAAGTTACTAAAATACAACTACATATATGATACTATATACATCCAGTACAGTTTTTAATGTAGCATTTTAGAAGTTTCTCTCCTACACTTTTTTCTGTAGCAAACTGCAACATGCTAAAATAATATCTCATTGCTACTCAAAGCCATCAACAGCCACACTAAGTGCTGCAAATACATCTAAACTGTGTATTTACACTTTGCCCTCAAAATATCAGAAAGACGTGTCTGTCAGTGATCCTGGAAATACTGGAGGATTCCCGTGGGAACACACAGAGGAGCTGTTATGACTCAGTTTGAAATTAAGCCCATGATTAATTCCAACACAATCCTGAATAAACCTTCTAGTTTCAGAGAACAAAACTACTAGCAGAAGTTGCTGTTTAACTCTTTGCCAATGTGAGTTGAACTGGATGAAACCCTTTTCTCAATCATTTTTTTTAAAGAACTATTTGTTTATTATTTTTATTAAGAGAATTACCCCTTTCCCTTTGTGCATCTTTCCAAACAATATGCTTTTAAAAAAAGTATTAGAGATCTAATGAAAAGGATCTAGTTCATTATTCCTCATACTAAGGAGCAATCACAAAGAAAGATGACAGATGACAAGTTTGTTTTATTTTTTAANGGATTAGGGTTTTTCATTCTTATCAGGCTGGCAACCTGGCAAGAAGCTGCTGGTGACCCCCTTCATTGCTCAGAATCAAACACACGTTATAAGAAGCCTACGTGGCTTGAGTGCATACATGTTACTAGAGAGCAACAAGAAATACTTCACTCTAGTATTAAAATTATGCAAGGAAAGGTAATCATAATTGTTTTGCTATCACAACATTCAATACCTCAGATAACCTGTGAATTTTCTGCCTTCTTCCAAGGTTCTTACTTATCAGAGCAGAAAACCTAGACCTCTAGATCTAATGTTTCTTCTTCATGTATCTTCTGTTTTTCATCCCAAAGCTTCAGGTATAGACCTTGACAATTATTTTGTACAGTTGGTGACTTTGAAACCAGTAACTGTTTTTGGCTCAGTGTGGTATCACAAACAAGACTGGGGAGCAGAACTTGGGAGTCCCAGGTCTCAGGTTTTGTCACAGCTAAAGGATCTAGTAGACAACTACATGATTTTGCATAAAATTTTATTTGGGCAATAAAGCAGAGATTGCTATTTAAAAAAAAAAATCTTACCAATTGAAGCTCTTACTGTAGTTATATCATAGGTCTCCAAGGAGAAGATAACGTCCTCAATTGCCTGAATTCCCTCTTCAGAATTAAATATTACTTCATGATGCTCACTGCCTATATGTGCTGCCACCTGTTTGTAAAAGGTCACAATCATTTATTGTTTTCCAATTAAAACATTTTTAAATATATCTTGTGTTTAAAACACACACCAAGTGAACGCATCAGCTGCCACAGTGAGGATTACATGACATTAGGCCAAGAAAAGATGATATTGTAGCAGCTCCTCTGACTTGCAGTGGTACATTCACCAGAGGGAAACACAGTCTCCCTAATTACAGTGTTCAGTCATGATTACACAGACCATCCAGCTGATTCACCAAAGCATAACACAATCTGTAGAGGCTCTAAATATTCCAGATATTTGCCCTGAAGACAAAAAGCAGCTCAAAAGCCATGACAGCCTGGATACCTAAAGTGTACCCCAGACGCCAAACAGTTTGTACAAGGCTCTTAATTCAGTAAACTGACAATTAGCTTACAATAGTTAACATATATACAAATGCCATAGTATGGAGATTTACCCCAGAACCCAGAGGCAGAACTGAGACAATTCTGCAGCACTATCCTTTTGGTGACAATGCGATGGGAGTCTGTCATGAAAGTCTTCCAAATCCAAGAGAAAATAGGCAAGGCTCAATTCTCTCTTTCATAAGATTTAACTAAGCAGCAAATGTACAAAATTATTTACTGCAAACTGATTTACACCACAGCAATACACGACTATTCAGTATTACTATTAACACCATGAAGTCAGCATCATTAACGTACACTGCTTAGCCTTCAGCAGCTCAGAACAAACCAAAAGCAATATTTACTATACCTTTCTGGCAGCCACTAAGTCAGGACTGTTTTCCATTCCAATTGCAAAGGTTTGTAATGAATAACTGATGTTCATTTCTTTCATCAGTTTCAGAAGAACAGCTGCAACCAAGCTGGAATCTAAGCCCCCTGCCAACAAAACAAATTATTTGGTTAAGTGACTAGCTTTGTGTTTCCCTTTAAGGGCACTGAATCTAGACAGCGGAATCTCATGAGTGGGCTTAATTTTTAAGCTGTGTGAATTCAAGGTACTTCGTGAACAAGTGCACATTTACCACTGCTTAACAAGAGAATCAGGCAACTTTAGTGGTACATATTCAGTAACAGTTGTTAGTACTTTTGTTGTCAGAAGCATGAGTGGAAATCCTTCTTTAAGATACACAGAAAGTATTCTGAAAACACTGTACCACTACAGAACATGTCCCTTCTCAACTTTGCTATAATGGGATTTATTCTCCTTTCAAAACTGCTCTGTCCTCTTCTTACCTATACTTCTAATACTCTACTGACAGAACTATGTAATTTTTATTGTTGTTATTTGTTAAAGAATTAAAGTAAAAGGAAAGAACACTTAGTGTACAGATTCCACTCTTCCCCAATCATTTTTCAAAAGTGTGTTTCACATAGTTTGAGTGGGATTAATTTTTTAAACACTTCAAAGTTAAATGGTTCACTAGTGACATTTTTTTTTTTCCCTTCCTTCTCAGAGGAAGACAGTGGGAAGATTTGAATGGTATGGAAAACAAACAAAAAATAAACCAAAGATACGCACAAGCTGCCTAGATGTACTCCAAGGCTCCACCTTCTTTTTCTCATGAGCTACTTCCACTAGTTCTTGACTAGTTGTACTTGTTGCTCCCCTTTGAAGTACTGAGCAAAACACAGTGCCTGTTCCCCCATACCTGCCTGCAGTTCTGACAAGTGTGAGGCAAAATCCTCTCTTCTGTTTCCTACAGTCTGCATGTAATTTTTCAGCTGAGTGCATTTCCATCCATTCCCACCCTCAACCCCTTTATGGGAATGCTACCTTGTGGGAAAAAAAAAAACCCAACAACCTCCTTCTGTAGAAATTACATGCAGAGTCTGAGAAAAGGAGAGCCCAGAAATCAAACTGAATGTTTAGGATAGGGGAATCAGGGAAATCAACACCAACATCCCAGCCCAGAGTAAACCTTAAAAAACTTTCTAGATACTTTCTTACTGGAAAGCTTCATCATAAACTAACAGGTTCTTTGTTCTCTGCTCTAAAAAGCAAATGAAGATTCAGATCACTTCAGGTACATCACAGCAGAACAGCTGATATACTCTAACTAATAGAGGATGGGTGAAAGAAGATACAGAATCACTGTGGTTCTTGCTACTTACCTGACAGAAGACAACCAATCCTTCTGTGAGCCATCAAACGTTTTCTAACAGCATTTTCAAACAGAATACGGATGTTGCTTTTCACAGTTTCAAGATCAAAGCCTGTCCAGAAAAGAAATGAAAAGGGGAAAAAAAATTCCAGGATGTGTTACTTAGATTTTGCACATTTACGCTATTAGGAAAACAAATATATTTGTCTGAATTTCCCTTGATAACGAGGGCACGCAAGTTCATCTTTGCGCATGACTACCTACAAAGACAATTCTTAAGTCCCTACATTACAAAAAACAAAAACAACCTGAAAGAACCTTTATAATAGCACTTCAAAAAAAATAAAAATCAATCAATGCAAATTTTATATTCAAAGAATATAATTTTTTCACTTTTTAATTGGAGTAAGTAGCAAACACTTTACTGTACTACCTGAAGGCAGAGTTTCCACAGTATCACAAACAACATGGAGTGGTTCATCTTTATAGCTATGGAATTTTACTAATTCCACTGACGCAACCTTGCCAGAGGGCTTTAAATCCAACACTTCATAATGACCTGGGAGGAACGGTTCCACTTTAGGACATAAGGATGTTGAATGCTTTAAGTTGATAAGTCCTACAGATAAAATGGAGTAGGAAAAAAAGTGTCAGTTTTTGACCTCAGATGGTTACTTCTACCTCACTAAACAGCCTCTGTACTAAGACTATATACAAAAATGTTTATTCCAGATGCTAAATTTGCTATTACAAAAATTTAATTTTGAGTTGGAGCATGCCCTGCTCTGGTTAGCGCATGATTCCGCTTCTGACAGACTGCACACAAATCTGAGCCATCTCAAGCTGAGGCAGACAGCAGAGGAAGGAAACCAGCAAATTTTACTAATTGATAAGTAGCAATTTATCCCCATGAGCATTAAGAAGAGCACTTTTCCAACAGATTATATGATAGCCAGGTCAAAGTGTAATATGCTTATGAGAATTCAAATGACAATTAATAACTGATTTAGTGTTTAAAATTAAGTGTAGTCAAGCTAACAAGGTGTTTGTACTAAAACCACATCACTGAAGTGATTTCTTAACTGACATTGATCTAGTGATTTCAAAACTCATCAATTCCAGACTGATCTACAGCCCTGCCAATAAATGCCAAGAATCAGACTTGTAACCAGACCTCATTTTGTGAAAGAGGATGTTTTGCACCTGCGGGTCACCTGGATGCCTCTTGAGAAACTCAAGCTTAACTCTAATTGCTGTTAGAGAGGGACTAGTAGTTCCCTGTGATGGTTACAGGACACAGATCTTAAAATATTCATTTCCCTTCTTTCCCGAGAAGCAGAGATGGCAGAGTTCTTACTACTAGTACACAGTAGTACTGTTAGAGTCAACCTACCTACTGTTGGAGCCTGATAATAAAATTAATATATAACAAATGCAAGAGACACAAGTAATCATGAAAGTCAATGCAATTTAGGAAATAAACTCCCTTCTGGCACTGTTTGGATTTGTTTATGCAAGTGTCAAGACTGGAGATTATTACTTAAACACACAAAGTGTAGTGGATGTGTCATCTCAAAGGAAAAAAAACTGGCATCAAATAAGTGTCAGTAGAAAATTACCCAATGCTGCAGTAAATTTCAGTAGGGTTTTTAAGTTCTTGGCTTTTACAGATTAGCAGTTCTGGTGGCATTATTTCCCAGTTCACCATAGAACACTGGGAACAAACTCTAATATCATTTACTGTAGCATATATCTACCCTAACTATATAGGCTACATTTAACTCTGAGGTAACATAAAACATATTCTTGGGCTGAATACTGTTATGGTTCCAGAACACAAAGAACTATAAAGCTAAATAAGTTATTTTAGACATATTAAGGACAATTAAACATCTTAGATATTTACTGTCTGTGGGTTTTAATGATGTGTAGTTCTTGTACTACTAAACACAGTTCATTTATTACTGAACTTACAGTTCACTTTCTCTTCACACTTAGAAGAAAAGCCTGACAAAGAAGTTTGTCTCTGACAACACCACCTAAGGTTATTTAGGCACTAAACACAACTGCTTTTACCTTTTGCCTCAGAACAGACACCCAAAAATCCATCATCAGTCAGCACCTTAAACAGTGGTCTGACTCCATAGGTATCTCTCGCCAGAAACACTTTTCTGTTTGCAGTGTCCAGAAGGATGAAAGCAAATACACCGTCTAGCATGGATGCTGTTTGTTCTATTCCTCCTCTGTTGTAAAGATGAAGGATAACCTCACCATCCACTAGCGTTTGATATTCAAATCCAAATTGCTTCTGCAACTAAGAAAAATATAACAACAAAAAAAAATGAACATTTGCAAACACTGACTGTTTACTAATTGAAAAAGCAACATCATTCATGTAATTGTTCAATAAGAAAACTAATTTTTGCAAAAATCACAGCTCAAAAGTTTAAATGTTTCTGCCAAAGAAGGAAATCATACTTTCAGGTTCAAAACATTATCCAGAATCATCTCTCAGACAATGCAGATTGACTCTTCAGTCTTAAGTAATTTACAACATCACAAGTTTTTAGGGATGTATTTCTGAGGATGTCAAACTGTGAACCCATGCTCCTGGTCTTCAGCAGCAGTAACTTCCCCAGCTCCCACAGACAAATGGTGGAAGCAGGCAGCCACTACTTCCAAGAAAACAACTCAAAACAGGATCAGAAACAGACAAACTTATGGTAGTCTCAAATAACTCAGTGCCATTTTCTTATCAGATAATGATGACATTTACATAAGCTCCCTCCTCCACCTCAAAACATAGAGACACTCTCTGCAGAGTGAAGTACTTCAAAAATAAACTTTGGTTTACTTATGTAGTCACTGAAATTCCTCAGTGTTTTTTCTTTATGCACAGAGTATTTACTTCTGCCTAATCTTCCTCTATTCATCAACCTTTTCACTCTGCCTGTGCAGATGGAGTGGGGGAGGAAGAAATTAGCTGTCAGACTTAAGTCAGACCAAATATTCTTCACATTCTTGTGGTGCTACTCTTCAAGCCCTTTCAATATCTACCAGACAGGAGGAACGAGTGGGTTTCAATAAAACACTAACAAGCCAAGAAATGCCACAAAACCAATGCTTCAGCATTTTAACTTCTTTGGTTTGAATTGTTATTTATGGGGCAAAATCTTGGATCAAATTGAGTCAATATTAAAATAACTAATTCATTGCCTAGTCAGGATGCCTGTTTCATCAATGTCTGTTTCCTAGACAGGTTTCAGTAGCAAACCTGAAAGAAAAATCTCTTTATAAAGAAAGAAGGTACCTAACATAGTGAGAATAACTGAACAAATTCCTGCAGATGGCAATGCAAGTTTTGCATAATTAAAGTCCCCTTAGGAATGCATGCATATCATGATTGAGAGCAATTCTTACTGCTTTCAACAGCAGAAAAAACACAGTGCAAAACACAGTAGGTGCCACAACACATTTCACATGTACTGCAGGGCAAAGTGTAACTCAGCTTTCAAACAGCCAGATACTTGAAGACTGGGCAAAAAAAAATAAATCTCTTGCCTATTGAAATTCCCAGTGATGTTACTGATATCACAGACAGCAGCCAGACTCTAACTTCAAATATGTGATGTCAAAAGTACTAAGACATCTCAGATTACTTGTATGTTTTTGATACTACCACGCTCTGTTTATGGTTAATTTTAAACATTCTGTTTCAGCATGATTCAGAAACAGTCACAACTGTAAGCTGCTTTATACACCAAATTTGGATGATCTGAACCACTTCCCAAGTAACAGTGGCAGGGACATCTCCACATATAGACTGCGGCACATGCACGAGGTTCAGCATGTGGTGGCATACCAGAAACATGTCCCTAGAGTTTGTTGCTTTTGCATAAATGCATAAGCATACATGTCTATAAATTAGTGTATTATAAGTTACATATCCCATCCAGACTGATATGCAGAAATAAAAATGCAATACCCAACAGCTTGCAGAATGACTCAAAATAACTGAAGAGCAAAACAGTCTAAAAGTATTTGCATTATAAAGAGAGAAGGGGTGAGAGAGGCTTAGAATTCCCTTATCCAAGAGATAATGAAGAATTCATCTTTATTTTAAACAGATAAAATCTGAAGATACAAATACTTACTGCCCTTCTTGCCAATTAAAAAATAATTTTCAGTATTAATGACTAAGCATGTTACTAACTAAGCGACCACAGATTCATGGCTTATTGAGATAATTTTAAATATTTGTAATTTGATAACTTTAAAAATCTTTTCTGATATTTTAGTCCACTGTGTTGTAAACATTTTCTGAATGTCCACTAGTTTTGAAATTAAAAAAAAATGAAAGAAAGAAAAAAAGAAAATGCCATATGATCCATAAAACACATACCTGTTTGAAATTGTAGATTTCTCCATTGTAACACAGCCACAGATACGGGAATTTCTTCACCCGGATAGGCTGCATACCATATAACTGATCAACAACTGCAAGGCGATGGAAACCAAAACAACAGTTGGTGAATCCATTGACATTCTCAAATCGAAATGCATCAGGACCTCTGTGTGCTATCCTCATGGCACTTAGACACTGGACAGAAAGGCATTCATCACTCCCAAACAGGGCCCAGATACCGCACATTGTGAGGCTGTCGATTTGCCTTGAAATGGAGAACCTGCTCAATAAAGACATAAACATTATAAGCAAGAGCTGACACCTGGAAAACACAGATAATAAATGTAGGCTATTAATTGCTCAACTGTCAAGAGGGCTTGTGACGGAAAAGCCCCATATGCTGTCAGGCTGATCAAGAGAACAGCAGACTTTACTACCACAAGATAAAACTAGTTTGCCCAGAATATGATAAACAACTTTTAGTCAGCAAAAAATTAGGCTTAAGTTTATCTTTAGGCACACCAAGGTTGCCTATGACTTCTTTTATAGAGCACAAATAAAACACATTGTTACAGGGCATGTTATGAAGTAACATCACTCCAGCAGAAATGCTAACAGTCCTTTCAGTACATAAAGCGGGCTTGTGAGACAGAGAAAGGGTTTTTACCAAGGCCTGTAGTGACAGGACAAGGGTTTAAAAGTAATAAAGCGGAGGTTTAGACTGGATTTCCCCAACACCATGAATGGCTCAGATGAGGGAGGCATGGAGGGAGTAATGTTGGTGCAATGTCTTTTCCAGCCTGGACACACAGACCTTTTAGCTCTCTGAACCCTAACTAGCGGTCGACGTGAGCTGAGGCTGGTGACCTACAAGTGAAACGATGGCGCTGGGGACCTCATCCTCAGCCCCAAGCTCCCATTAGAGTTCGGGTTCAAAGAGCCACAAAGCCCAGAGCAGCGGGTCACCCGGGCCTGCAGAAGCCACGCCAAGGGAGCCCGGCACCGCACCACCATCGCTCCCTACACGCTTCTTCCATCTGGTGAAGCGAGGGCGCTGTGGAGCCCAGGCTCAGCACATGGAGCGGGACTTTCCCACCAGCTGGGCGACTTCCGGATGCCTCATGGTCTCCGGGGCTCTTCTAGCAAGCGACCGCAGATACCCGGCGGCATGGCCGCTACCCCCAGGCCCCTCCACACGGACGCCCCTTATTCCTACGACTGCCGCACACCCCGGGCCCGCCGCCCCTCGCTCACAAGCCAGGGCAGGCGCGGAGGGGTCGCAGCGCGGCGGGAGGAGCGATGGCAGGCCGGGTTCTGCGCCTGGCTCCCCCCGAGGGCCGCCCTGGGCGGCCGCGCTCAGCCCGGCGGTCCCGGCTCGCTGCGGCCCAGGAGCCGCCGCCCGCTCCGCTGCCTTACCCGGTGTCTTGAAAGCAGGCGCAGGAAGAACCGCCGTCCTCACCGTGGCGGGTGATGAAGAAGGCGGCTCCCGCCAGTGCCGGCTCCTCCCCCGCCCCCGGCTGCTGTTGAAACCCGCCGCCGAGTTTCATCATGTGCCACCCAGACCCGGCGGCCGGGCCTTGGCAGGGGGCCTGTCCGCACCGCGCCCACGGCCAGGCGGGCCCCGCGGAGGGGCAAGAGCCAGCTCGCAGGCCAAGAAATCCG
Organism: Brachypteracias leptosomus; assembly: GCA_013401335.1. NCBI lineage: Eukaryota > Metazoa > Chordata > Aves > Coraciiformes > Brachypteraciidae > Brachypteracias > Brachypteracias leptosomus. The sequence goes on along the minus strand of VYZX01009048.1, from coordinate 72,753 downwards.
GAGTCTGCCACCTCCTCTGGGCCGCCGTGAGGAAAAGCGTGCTCCACTAGATACTGATGGCCTCACCAGGCTTATGAGGGCAACCTGCCACCATCAGAAACCCTGTCCTTGCAGATCTGTCCAGTTCCTTGTGTCGTGTGTAGCGCGGAGAGCTCAGAAACCTCCATGCGGTTGCCTTAAAGCTGCTTCATTTGGTTTGGGAGAGGGAGCACTTGCAAAGTTTACACCTTTGGAAGCACTTACTGAGGACTTAAGATTTCACTGTGCAAAACTTGGTTTTGAATAATAGATGCTATGGGTAAAAAGGGATTTTGATGCCTACCTGAACTTCATTATTGGACAGTTTTACCTTTTTGCCTTTGAGGATGCTAAAGTAAGTGAAATTCAGCTCTGAAGACTAGAATGTGAAGTGCTAAATATAAACCTTAATTCACACATACTTCAAGAAAGCCATTAGTAATTTGCATGCAGTACACTTTCATAGCTAGCTTTAGTGGATTTAGTGTAAAACTGCCATGCTCTGCATAAAGCTCTTCAGGTTATGCAGACCATCAGCAATAACTGTGATCCGTGTGTAGAATCTTAAAAGAATGTTTAAGAAGCTGTTAAAAGGGTATCTTTAGGCTTTAGAAAGGAAAAATGTGTTGAGGCAGCCTATACCCCATGAGAAGTAGAAGTATCCAGTGCTGATCAGGAATAGGTGCAGGAGGCTTCTGTTCAGCACAGCTTCACCTGAACCCAAGATTGGCCTTGGCAGAGGCAAGGCTTTGGAGGCTTTGGGCAGCCTGCAGGTGCCATGTGTACAGTTCTCACACAGAGCTTGCACTGCTTGGAAAACCAGAGCGTGCAATGGCACACTTAATATACAACAGGCAGTGACGTTTTCCAATTAGCAAAACAATGAAGTAAAAGAGTTACCATGGCCTTGTGGAATATGATCTGGTGGTGAGAAGGAGCTGAGAGATAGCGAAGTATTTCCAAATCAGTGAACTGTGAAAAGTTAACAACTAGGCATTTGAAAAGAAGCTCAAAAAGATTGTTAAGAAGGAAACATTCACCCAAAAGGCACTGAGAACTGGGGGGTTGCCAAAAGGAACATGAAGTCAGCAAAAATCTGCGGTAACTGGGAGAAAGGTAGCAGTGGCAGTGGGAGATCACGACCACTGACTCATGGAGCACCTACCCCGATTATACCACCTCCTCAAAAGAACAAGGGATAGAGCATGCATAGTCATTTACATAGTAAGTGAGGTCATTTTAACCAATCATACAGGTGAATAACAATGCATATGTAATAGAAAGCTGAATAATTAAAATTTTGTGTGTAAATAACTGGTGACACAGGATGTTAGTGTGCTAACTTTGCACAATTATCACCTAGCACTCATCTTGGCACAAACACCAACTAAAAATACTTCTGCTCTGTATGTATATTGGGTAAATGACCCCACTTTTGGGACAACACACTTTGAGTCACCACCCACAGAAGAGTGGTGTTTGTGCTGGGGAACACCTTATATCTTGTGGGTTTTTTAAATTTATTTTTCCCGGAGATCTAAATGTCAAAAACTCTGAATTTTGAAAAACTACAAGAAATAACAGACAAACATTGTATTAAGCTAGGCTGTTTTGTTGTTTTTTGTCAGAAACTTTTGTAAACAGCTTTTCTCTACATCTTTTTTTCACACAGACAAAAGATTTTTGGACAAGTCTGCTTAGGCTTAAGTTATTGTCTGGACATTTTCATTTTATGAGCAATTCCTGGTTCGTAACTAGATCTTGTACAGTGCTTTGTTGTAGTAAGTCACAAACCACTTGGTAAAATAAAAATCTTTTCATTGAGAAACTGAAGCAGGGAGGGTGAAAAGCAACTTGCAGAAAGTGGCCCAGTAAGGCTGGGCAAGCACTGACAAGGGAAGAGTGAAACCTCCTAAGTCCTCATTAATATTTGCATCCTTAGGGCACACTGGGTAACAACCACATACATATTTATTTTCCCCTTTACTACCACATTTAAAAAATGAGGATAGCAGTTGCATTTTACTGTCTTGCATGTTTGATCCCCTTTTTGAATGAAGTTGAATGAAGTGTTCTATATGGGACTAAGGGCAGGAATACCACACAATGTGTTTTTAAACATCAGTAATGTTACTGTTCAGTAGTTGGAATAGTGCAGGTAATAACTGAAATGTCCCTGGCCTTTCCTGGCCTTTTCTGAACTGTTGCGAAGTAGCTCATTACAGTCCCTTTACATTAAATGTTGTTCTTCAATACCCAGTCTTTTCTTTCAGCCTATCTGCAGACAGCACTAGATGTAATTACACCCCAGTCTCACAGCTCTATTCTTCTCAGTCACATCTCTCCTCTCAGTTTTCTCCTTCCTGTAGAGATTACCATGTGTAGTAGTTTCTCCAAAGAATTTTCTTCTCCAGTACACTCCTTTAAAGCTGATTTTTCTCTCCAATTTTGTTGAGAGGAATTTAAGTTGATGGTATCTGGGTGTAAAGAACAGGTTTGAATGTAAATATGGGGTGCCATGAGTATCTAAAAGACTTTATACTTTATTGTATCATCTGTTTAGGACCTGAGAGTAACCATCTAGCCACAGACTAAAACCATTTTAAAATGGCTGAAAAACACCATAAGAAAGTTTGTAATTAATTAGTTAAGAAGTACTTGGATTAGGTTGTTTCTAATGAGCTAAAATGAAAGGCTAAGAGGTTTCTCTGCAGGCAGCAGGTAAATGAGTAAACGAAAAGTCAAAGTGAACAGGTAAATGAGTACAATGTAGAACGAACTGTTGCAGCTGCATGACTGTTACACAGAGCTGGTCACCGTCAGCTCAACTCTCAGGTGAGCATTGCTCATAAGTGAAGTCTGGGCACCACATTTTTTCCCATTAAAGGTGAATGCCTTTGTTGCATCCATTGGCTATGGTGGCACTAGCATGCCTGGAACACTGGAAATGCGTGAGTTCTGTGAGATCCATGAAATTTATTTGGAGAAGAGGCAGAACTGAGGGAAAAGCAGCAAAGTCAGAGGCTGTGATTAAGAGAGATGTACAGTGAAGGTCTTTAGCTTTCACACAATGTTAACAACCTATAGTACCTGGGGGTTTTACAGAGAATAGTCTCCTGAGGGCACCCCTCATTATTTCTGACTTTTTGCATGAGAGAACTATTGGCATGCGATGGTGGCTCTCCCAGCTCTCTGTTCCCATCCTTTGCTCTTACCGGAGCTGTGCAAGAAAACAGGATCTGAAGTAGAAAACAATGGCCAGTCTTAAAGAAAGACTTTCCTTTTCCTGTCAGCATCAAAGCAAGCACTCTGCAGTTTCTCAGACGGGAACTGAACACCCTTTGTTGATGGTGAAGGTTTCCATGAAAGGATTCATGGGCCGGGTCGTTATGACAGGCAGAAGTGTAAAACATCAGAAATTCTGTTGATGTGACTCATATCAGCATTGCACCTGCCCCTTGCATGGCAGTTGCTAGTGAGCGGCTGTGGAACACAGGCATTCTGCACCCTGCCAGACCATCTACATAGTCATGTAACATTAAAGATGCTTCATCACCAACAATTTGAGGGATACTAAGGATAATGCTGAAACACTTCCTATTTTTGAAAAACGGGAGATTTTGGCTGTGGAAAGGAGAGGGACGTATCTTGTCTACACTCTCAGGAGTCCTTTTGTTTCCAAGGTCCATTTTTAGCTTGGGCCAACTACTCTTCAACTGACCTTGAGCCCCTCCTGAATTGCAATAGCAGTGATTTTTTTTGTTTTTCTTCTCAAATCCAAACTTGTGTAGTAATGGAATCATGGAATTCAAGTTTCCAGCTGCTTCAAACCATCCTTTCCTCAACTCCCGGTGACTGAATTATTCATGATGTAAGCTGGGCACAGATCACTGAGAATCCTGTATTTTCCAGCTTTACTTTTTCCTTTATGTATTTGCTGCACAAAACTTTGCCCCATATTGTCATGGGCCCAACTGAATGACATATTCTACTATTGCTTTGTCAGCATCTACAAATTACTTTGGTGTTGAAGTCTGTACTATACTTAATGTGTTTATATCTTCTGTTCCTGAATGTGCACTAGTAAGAACCCGATGCTGTTCTTGGAGCGGGGAGTTAGTGTACAGCTTCATTTCAGTCAGGAAAGAATGACTTTAGACAGACATTGCTCTACGTTCTAGCATTGTTGTGATAAAGGAAAATCAAGTGGCAAATGCTCCTTCTGGAAGCAGCCTAGTGTATTTTCTAGAGCAGGAAAACTGAACTTAAAAGCAGGAGGTTTGTTTCTCCTCATGGAGCCACACAGAAATGTCCTTGCACCATGGTGGCATTGGGAGCCCGTTACACACTGGGACAGATCAGTAGTGGGCAGGATTCAGGGGAATGTAGAGATCAGTTCATCCTTCCTGCTTGCAGAGGTTGATATAAATAGTATGTTACATACTCTGCTGTCTTTGCAAATATAACACCGTGTTGGATATGTGTACATTCACCAGGCAATAGTGGTAGTGCCGGATGTTCCGGTAACACGTCTGAAACACACGGCTGTATGTCAGGGATATGCATATGCAGAGAGCAAAGGCCTTTTCCTATTTTGTTTTTCCTTCCCCAGGAGAATTAGTAACATGATGTGCTCCTAGAGTTTGAGTGCTTGCCCTTAGGATCTCAGGGAGAACCATACTTTAATCCCCCTATCTGAGCAGGGGAAAAAAAAGTGAAAAGAAACTGTCAAATTCAAAAGCTGGTTGGAGATGCGTAGCTTGAAGCGAGGAAAGCTCCTGTTTATACCACTTAGCCTGCCTTTTACCCAGGGGGACTGCACCCCAGGCCAGCGAGCTTCAAGCTTGCAGCTTTTAAAGAACTTATCGACCAAATGGAGCAGTTTGTTGATATAACAACAAACTATTGAATCTATTTATTTTTCTGTTTTTTCTTACTTTGGAAGACATTTAAAGAACATGCAGACTACTTGTCTCTCCTCCAGACAAAATCCTCTGTCTCATGGTATAAAAAATAGTTGTCTCTCCCACTGGGAATTCCTATTGCTATAGTCTCTCTTATTTAATCCTTTTTCTTTTTTTTCTGCTTAATTATGTTAAACTTCAAAACAAATACAACTTGCTCTAACCTCTGCATTAGAGGTCACAGCACTGAAGTGTTAAAAGCAAATCTTTTCTAGAACCTGACCATTCAGAACTTCAGCAAAGTACCAGGAAGGCACGTCTAGTGCAGCAGCAAGGGAGAACACAAGGTAAGGTGATTTGTTATTGCCTGCACAAAAGACGAAGCATTTGCTCTACGACTGCATCCTTTTTTTAACATCCCAGCCCTTCCATTAACCCCCGTGTTTCTTAGCACAGACAAGAAAGGGTTGTTGAAAGAGCTGCTGGCCATACAGTGCACATTGCAGGCATGGCATATGGCATACCAATGGCTCTATTGTCAGTAGGCCCAGGGCTGTAGAGGAATGAAACTTAACTGACTTTAACTGAATAGTGGTCTTGGCTAATGAGAAGGAATTGAGTGTAATTTATTCTCTCCTCGTGAGGCTGGGTGGGGGGGGGGGGGGGGGGGGAACAAGTGGACAACAAACAAANGGGTCTGGGAAACACACTGCAAAACCAAAGAACTATTACATATGCTTTTTTAACCACTATCCAAATAAGAAAGAAAAATTAGTTGTCTGATACTGATTCCATAACATAAAGTGGAATAATTCTCTAGAGTTTTTAGAGCCATAATGATAGAACTAATTTAAATTCTGATTCTTTTTCATACAGTATGAAAGATTAGGTGTCAGGTGAATTAGCATTTAAACTAACCGTTGCAGTCAATATAGCAGGATTAACTGCAAATTACAGTCTTCAGTTCACTTTTTCATTGTAATTCATCCATTGTGAGATTTTGCCCAGTTCAACAGATGTTTTAAGACAAACAAGATCCTTTTCATGTCGATGCAGCTAAATTCTGCTGTAAGAGATGTGGTTAGCTGGTACAAAGCTGGGAGAGCTAAATCCATGCTTGAACACATACATAACAGAGACTTAAAATACATTGGAATATATTTTTCAGTTGCAATAACTGGATGTAATTCTAATAAAGCTATTTTGACACACATCAATTGCCTGCTTTAGTCTTTTAAAGAACTGTATTTAATTTTGTGATTTGTGTCTGAAAGGCATAAAGAACATCCAGTCAAATGTGCTTCAATGCATATACATGTTCTCCTAAATACAATTAAGAACAATAGAGAAAGAAGAATAACAATTATTGAATTCTGCATGGGGATCTTTTTTTTTCTTTTTTAAGAAAGTGAGATGGTCTCTGAATTATAAAAGACTGAAACTCTCTAAAACATAAGACTGCAGCTGCTCTTTCCCATCACTAGGTCGAGCTATTACCTCAAAATGAGAAACCATCACCCTGCTATTATTGTTACCAGAAATAGAGGAATAGAACAAATACAGCAAAGGTTTGCAGTGAAATAACGAGACTGGCAAATGTTACACTTCGCAGAGTGTAAAATAAACAACTGCACTATCACATACACTCAGCCAATTATTTTCTGTAAAAGAAAAAACGAGTGAAATTCATTTTTTCCCGTCTTCTCATGAAGTACATACTAAAATAGAGCTCACTTCACAGCATGTATTGGTGTCTTACTAATTCTGTTAAAATAAGCAGTATTGAACCCTTCAAATGATTGCCTTATTTCTTCATTTTAGCTACTTACTCTGCTTTTTTCCTAGGAATTAATTCAGGATTCTGTACAGAGGTAAACTTCTTTTGTTGTTACTGCTGTCACATAAACAGTAAAATGGAATGTCTCTCCTCCCTATTCTTCCCTAGCTAGAAACCCTCAACAACAGACTTTGTAAAAATAGCTTTGTCTCTTTTCATATGAAGAGAATTCTAATTAGAAAAGTGAAGAAAACCAAAAAGAGTAGAAGACCTCAAGAGAAGAGAACCAATTCTAAAGGAACTCAAAATGAAGTATCGATTCAAAAGGATTAAAAGAATTAAACAATCAATGATTGCAAAGTAGAAGAGTTAGTTCTGCATTCTAATTCTTACTGGACAATACTTCATCTCTCATCACAGATGCCAGATAATAATGTGGGTATTTCTACTCAATTAACAGGATAATTTCCAATATTCTGTATTTTTATCAAGCTTTTTTTTTTTTCAAAGGAAAGAAACACGAGCCAAATAAAATCTTATCTTTTTTATCTATGAGATTTGTATCTTTATCTCATAGAAATGCAATTATACAAGAATGACACTTTACAGTAGCGTTACTTTGAATCTTATTTTAGCTGACAACCATCCCCTTGAACCTCTTTGCTTTTCTCAGGAACAGGTACAAGATAGGCAAACAAAGAATGTGTCCACAGGTGTTGGCTGCACCTCAGGCTGTTCTGAAATGCATCTCTTTTGTTAGAGATTTTATTAATAGAGAATTTATTATTTCATTACTATTGTAGGAGTTGACAGAGAAAATATTTGCACTTGTTCTGGCTAACTTCTAAGGTGCATGTGGTGTACAATGAACGGAAATATACTTAATCTATACAGAAATATATCAGTAATAAGAATAAGAGAGATGTATTTTTCTTAAGTGCTTAAGTAGGTTTCGCAAGGCCATTTCTATAAATAAATCAGGACCAGAAAGTACCTTCAAGCACGGGAGGGTGATTATTAGTACACTCATTAGTGTGATTTATGTCCATGCCAAGCAGCATTCCTTGAGAAAATCTCTGGACAAGGTTTACAGAGCAACACTCGCCAAGAACTGTTTCTGAAGAGCAGTATGGACAAGGCTGCGGTTCCTGTCCATCCACAGTGCAGCCCTCCAGGGGAACCCCAGCAGACCTCCTCACCTGTCACTGCTCCTGCACCCCTTCCTACCGCATCCCACTGTGCTGACGAGTGTCATTTTCTCAGTTCTGTGATGTGAAAATCTCATTCTGGTGGGCTGAAATACAGCTCTCAACTCACTTTGAACTGAAAAATTGTGAAGTAATTACATCAAAAAATGGTCCCTGGCACTGTTTCATCCATAGAAATATGGATGTAGTCCAAAGCATTCTGAAGTAGGCTTTAGAGCAAGTCTGTAAGCAGGATAGAAACATTGTGAAAAGTGCTTTTCTTGCAGAATTTCCAGAATTATAGCTTATGACATTTCGTGTGATATTTCCAATCAAAATACAACAACATTTAGTGGCATTTTGTTTTGATAATGGAAAAAAATCCCTTTACTTCAAACTTTTTTTAAAGCGTTCTTTAAAATTTCACATTTTTAGCAAGATCCAGTGTTTAATTTCTTATTCTGCCACTCAAAATGTATCACTCAAGTTTTTGGTACACGCTGAATACTAATCTGTAAGTTCACACAGGGTTGTTTTAAGTCAATTATTTGTTGCAATCAGATCTGGTTAACACAAACAGCAGTACAGAGGCTATATTGTATAAATGCGGACAGTACTTCTAACTTCACAGATAAGTAGTGTGTATTATTCTGTGGCAATTCCACTATTGTTTGTGTAAGAAATACAGTGAGTAAAGTTCTGTATCATAACAGGATGTCAGACTTTCAGCCAACTGGTAGTATTCTTATGGGCAAAAGGAAGGTGGGGTGAAACATTTCAACATGGAGAACCCTCTTACTTCTTCATTACATTATAATCTGCTTCATCTCACACAGTGATCAGACGGATTACAGTAAATAAGGTAAATTAGTTTTATAGCTCCCAATATGGTTCTGACTGTTCCAGGACACTGCAGCACCAAATTAGCATATCCTGTCCCACATCAAGTGGGCAAAGGTGTCGTAGTAAATTCAAACTCCATTCACTTTCCTAAAGGCCTTTGTTCTGCTCTAGGAATTAGGGCAGGCGTGGATAATACTTGTACCTGATCTGGCACAGTCTGCCTGCAGCTACCATTTGCAGGTTCAGAACCTGACCCAGAATGGATAATAGGTTCTTTAGAGAAGAATGGCCTCACTGAATCTGAACAGTCAAGCTAGTGGGACTTTTTTTAAATACTAAGCCAATATGACATTACATCTAATCTGGTTGTCAGTTTGACCAAATAGGAGTGAACAGAGAACACAAATGTAGCTTCCAGTTAAAACATATGGAAATTATTCATTAGTATACATTTTCATGATCTTGCTGATGATTCATAAAGCTAATGGCATAAACAGAGTCAATATAAGAGAATTTTTATGGAAAAAATGTTAAGAAAACAAAATAGTCATCCATGGACATACGTAGAATATGATCTGGTAAAGCTGTTACCTTGTTAGCCATTACAAAGTACAATGCTGCTTACAGAAGGAAATCACAGTTTCACTGCAGGTATTTATTATCTAATTAGGTATTTAAATGTTATGTGTGTAGTCAATGACTTGCCAAGTCACACAGCCTCTCAACAGCTGTAGCATTTTGCCATCCACCTTAACTTTGTGTCAGCTTTCTGCTTTAGAAACCTGTATTCTCAGATTCCTGCACATGGAAATGAGGAGAGCTGAGAGCAGCAGCTGATCTGTGAGCAGGCTTTCATGGTAGGTACATACCCTGGAGTGCTCTCCAGAGGACTCAGGAGTGAAGATGCCCAATCAAGAAGCTCATGAAGTCCTACCTAGTGGCAAGTAAAGAGATTAAGGGCCTGCTTTGCCCTGCGCCTTTCAAAAGCACGTAGGAAAGTTTTTACATTGAATATGGCTAGCCCTTCTAGGCAGGGAAAGATCTCATTCTTTTGTATATACAGACATGGGAGACCAAAGTGAATTATTTTCTTTTAAATTAAATGACTACAAGTTTAAATTCCCTCTCATTTGTTCCCAACCACACATGCCAGAAGTAAGTGATGTGAATCTCACTGCTGTATCACTATGATACCAGTGCCCCCCCCATCACTGCTGGGCTTTCTCAGGAGCAGAGGAGAGTCTCCCATAGAAGTAGCACTTTTATATAGAAAGGGACTACGGTGAAGCAGATCCACATCCCTGCAAGCAACAGAGAGCACCAGGCCTGCTCCCCCTTTACCACCCAGGCCAAGAGAAGGGCTTTTCCCTCTACACAGCCACCCCGAAGCTGTTATGCAAAGCAGCTCTGCACAGCAGAAGGTGTGGAAGTGTGTTTGCTACCACTGCTCACACAGGGCAGCCTCTCGGAGAGGCACCCTCTCTTGCCTCTGAACTGCCACAGACTGCTCATCTATCCCTAAGTGAAAAAAAAACCCTCTTGTACGCTTGGTATGTGTCTCCATAAAATGTTAAACAGCTGTTACAGTGTGACCAAACTAGTCACATTTTGTTAAAGCAAACTTTGTGTACACCAATGTTAATAGACAAGCCATAATTGACTTTTGTTAAATGATAATACACTTCACCTTCTCCCTCTCTGAAATTTTCCTTTCAGCCTAGCCTAACAAAGAGTGAAACGGCTCAATGAACATGTACAAAAGAGCGTAGTACTTCATGCATACATATGCATGTATGTAATATACATGGGCCACAGCCCTTGACAGTAGAACTCCCATGATGCAAGACCAGCTTTAGGATCTGCCAAGCAAAGTGAAGTCTTACATTCAACTCAACCATACTGCATTATCTGCAACATGAGACATTTTGAAGACTTTACTTAACCCATTTCAGAATTTTAAGGCATGCCCTGGACATGGATTGACAGAACTCCTATCAAAACTGGGGGAGAATGAGAAGACAGACAACTCTTATTTTCTCAGCAGCCTTTGCAATTTCTATCCTCTTTATTGTTCATAATTGAATTTCTTAATGCGAAACACTCAAACTTCCCACACACAACAAGTGAGCTTAACTCACTTCTGCCCTTTCTTCTAGGATGGAACTAGCTCAAGCTGCTTGTCATTTTTATTTTAAGAGGGAAGCAAACTGTGGAATGGGCAGGAAAGGGAAACCATGACCTGGAGCCATGTGGGACATGGGAACTTCTTAAACCAGGACAAAAGCCAGTGTCTCCTCTACGACCAATTGTCCAGAGAAAAAGAACAAAAATACAGGACAACAGGGTACATCCCTGAGGGGGTAATTGTTTTGAAGAGATGGGAGTCAGAAAGCAAACACACAGATCTATAGCCATAGCTATGGTTTGGACTGAATCCTCAGACAGGCTGGAGGAAGGACTGAGAACCATGAGGAGGGAGGAGATATGATCAGACATTAAAAGCAGCGTGTGCAGTAACCTCCATTTACAGAAATACTAGTGGCCCTCAGCATGGACTAGTTCTCATTTGCATGTACCCGCACCCTAGTCCTAAAAAAAAAGGTAAATTAAAACCTCTACCTATTAACTAGAGAGCTCTATTAATCACCTGCTGTTTGCAGAATGCTAGTCTTCGGTTACACTGTAATGTAAACCGACTTTTAAATCCATAATCCTTCTTCATATTTTTTTTTTTCCCTAAGGAAAGATATCGAGAAAAACGTCACAGACGTTAAAAAGGTAGGCAGCATTAGCACAGGAAGATAAGGAATGATTTCAGAGGTTTCGGTTACCTAGCAACGTCCCTTGCACTTGCCTAATGGTATTTTGGAAGTGCAGAGGCTTCAGACCGGCTGAAGTAAAGGGAATGAGGAGCTGCAAAGCGGCAGAGCTTCGCAGCCCGGCCTGAGCACACGACACCGCTGCTTCCAGGCAAGACCAGGCAGACAAGAGCAAGGTAACGCGAAAAAAGGGCGGAAGGGAGAGCCCCGCCCGGGGCATTTCTTTCCCACACGCGTCAGAAGAGGCATACAAGGAGGCACCGCCGCTGAAACACCTCGCGACTTCCAAACCTTTACAGGGTGCGCGGGGGCTGACGCTCCTCGCTCTCTCGCCTCTCCCTTGCCCTGGCATGCTCTGCCCTTTCCACCCTGTGCCATTTCCACCTGCACAACCCCAAGCCGAGACCAAGCCACCAAGCTCGGCCGGCGAGCAGGCCCCCGCCTTCACGCCGCAGCTCCAGCCCGAGGCGCTCGCCTTCACCCACCGCCGCCGCGCCGGCGGCCTCTCCTCACACGGGAGGGACAGGCTGTACTCGTGGCCCAGCCCAAAGACGTGGCCACGCTCCCGGCAGACAAGCGGAGGCGGGCGGGAGAGCACGGCCGGCTCCCCGTCCCCGCGGGGCTGGCGGCAGAGCGGCCGCGGGAGCCTCGGTGCTCCCGCGCCCCCAGCTGGCAATGGCCGTGCGCGCGCCGAGAGAGTAACAAGACAAGCGCGCTGCCACGCGGCGCGATCTACGGGGTGGGCAAGGGTTAAATGCGCGTGCGGGGCTGGCCACGCCCCCGGCGCTCGCCGCCCAATGAGCGGGTGGCAGGGGCGGTGCCGCCCCGCCCTCCGCTCCGAGGGTGCGCGGCGCGGGGTAGCGGGATGGTACCGCCGGCGCGTGGTGGCGGGTCTGGCGGTGGCCTCCCCTGCGCGCGGCCAACGGTAGTTTGCGGGCCGCGCGGCTGAGCTCGCGCCGGGCCNCGGGCCCCCGTCGGCCGACGAGGTGAGCGGGCGGGAGGGCTGCGGGGGCGAGCGGCGCGGAGGGGCCGGCCACGGGCTCGGTCGGGCCGTGACTGGGGGGAGGCCGGCGGGCAGGCCGCTAAAGGCAGCGCCCTGCCTGGGGAGACGACACGAAGGACAACGCAGAAGGTGCCTCCCCGCAGTGACGGTGCGGGATGGGGTGGTCGGGGTGATGCGTCTTACGCCGGCGGCGGCGAGAAGGGTGCCTGCAGCAGCCGAGATGACGGGATCAGCAGGTGCCTGGCAGCCCGTCTGGGGAGGAGAGGCTCCGAAGGAGGGGTCTTCTTGGAAGACAACGGGTCCCTTAGAACCCTAACGGAGGGAGCAAGGTGCCTTGCGGGGGGCAGTTGCTCGCTGCTCCCCACCCATCCGCCTTATGCGCCTTGTAAGGGAGACTTCCGAGACTGACGTCGCGTTTCCCTTCGGTAATAGCTGGGTTAGTAGAGGTCTAGAAAGCCGTGGTTTGGACATGGTAAGTTGTTGCTAAAAGAGGGTGTCAGCTTTTGGAATGAGGAAGGAGATTACCAAGATGTTTCTTCTTTCTAACCTGTTCTGTGGAACAAGCACAGCTTGTTTCAATTGTGTTATTGGCCACCTGTACGAAAATACCTTGCTATTCTTGTCTGTATTTTTAGATAAAACAACCAAGAGTTTTTGATGGAAGAAGTTTCTCTCCAAAGAAATGCTTACAACATTAGATATTAAAAAAAAAAAAAAAAGAAAAGAAAATTGGGAAAATACAGTCTGTGCTTAGCTGATAGGAACCTGCAGCAGTGCACAGTAATCCTTGATGCAGGCAGCATGAATAAGTGTACAACTGTTTTGCATATGGCTTCATTTTATAAGCATATAAATATGTGCATATAAAGCTTCTAGAAATAATGGGACTTAGTGAGCAGAAGACCTTTCTTGGGCATTGCACAACTAACTACATTTTCTACATTTTTGTCTTTAATTATTCTGGTGTGCTGCTTGACTTGATAGAGATCAATTTCTTTGCTAATGATGCAGCTCTCAAAGGACATTTACGTTCTGTTTCATGCTGGGGTTTTAGAGCTTCCCTCTCACTTAATAAGGGGTACAAGGAAGAGTCAGCTGTGTGTGCAGGCTAGCCATATTTCTGATAGCTAATTTATCAGATCTTAAAGTGATTATGGAATGATACTGGGAAAAAAACATGTACAAAAATATCTAGAGTTATATCCTGCATTCTGTAAATCTAAAAATCCTGGATTTTTTTTTTTGTTGTTGAATGTGTTTCATCTTGAAACTAGTTCAAAAAGTTACATGGTCTGAATTTGCTGAAGCTGCCATGCTAGAGCAGCGGAGCAGAATTTAAATTTAAGCCTGGACTTCTCTTGTATGTGTTTTTTTTAAAGTAGTGTCTGTTTTTTTTAACTTGAAATAAAAATAGAAAGAGGAATAAAAATGGGAATTTTTTTGTGGCCTGGCAGATTTTGTACTTTTTCCCTCTCTGTGTGTCATAGAACCATAAATCATAGAATGGTTTTGGACCTTGAAAGATCATATAGTCCAGCTCCCTGCCATGAGCAGAGGCATCTTTTGCTAGACCAGGTTGCTCAAAGCTTCATCCAACCTGACCTTGGATGGTTTCCTGTCCTGTGTACTGGTGGCGTTTATAAACAGGGATACAAACACATGCATGTAGAGGTCCAGTCTGTTGATATAAAATTGATGGAACAATGAGCAGATTATTTTAGATTGAAAACTGTAACTAGAGGCATTTCATATCAAATATGAAGTACAGCTTCAGCATCTGTCCCTACCTGCTCCCAGAAATCCTCTTTGCCTGTGGAATACTGCCAAATCAACTTCTGATTTCCTAATGCGATGAATGCACTTTTTGTAACATTTCCAATACACTTAAAGTTTTTTTTCTAAAGAATCCAATTTAACATAATTCTATAGTTCAATAAGCAGCAGTTATTTTCAAGTGATTTTTTTTCTTTCCAAGAAAAAGAAATTTTAACAGCTGTTAGAGAAGATAACTGAAATTGTATGGCAAAGAGACACCTAATATTAAGAAGTGAACAATGGAGACTTTCTGCTAGAAAGTGCTATAGCCACGCTGTGTGCATGCAGGGATTTTTTTTTTTTCCCTTTTAATATGATGGAGGAAGGCATTGTTTTATTCTGGCTCTCTTCCTTTGTGTATTGCAGATGCTGAGGGGACTTTGTGGTGGTAGATGGGGAAAGTGAAAACAAAAAAATAGTAATTATAGTACAGTGGATACTTTTCAGTGTCATAGCCTGCTTATGCATACAGGCTTTTCTTTAAATGTTTTGGGGTTTTGCCTTTTTTTTTTTTTGTAAGGCACCTTGATTTCTCCCAAGCTAGCAGCATGTAAGAAAATAGAAATAAAACTGGAAACATTCCATAATTTTCTGGTTTTAGCTCCCTAACTAAATTGAGTTCTGCCCATTGACATTAAGAATGACCCTAATGGAGGGAACATCATCAACTTATTTGTAAGGCCCTGGAATCCAGGAAGTATTTAACAGTCAATGTTTTTGTAGTTTAGTCATGAATTATTGGAAATTATCTCAACCCTTTGCAAATATGAAAAGGCCTCAGACCTCAACAGCCTGAAATGGGTTTGCAATTGTTTAATATATAGAAATTCACACTTGTATTGGATGTGTAAAGCTTACTTTTTGCCGACGTAGATGCTGATACTGTTTCATTTATAAAAATGGTTAGCCAAGTCCTTTAGTTTTTGAGGAACAAGGGTGTGGCTAAAGTGAAGGAGTTTTTTATTACTGGAATACAAGGTTTTTGATGTGTAGAAGAGGCCTTGAGGCTGATGCGTTTTCTTCTCCTCTTCCTCCAAATACCCTTTATAAATTGGGTGTTTCTGTATGAAAATTCAGATGTTGTCTTACTCTTTCTTATGAAAGTCCATCCTCAGTACTTCTTAAAAGTGGAAGTAAAACTGCTATACTTAGAGAGTAGATTTGTTTTTATAACAAAAATCTGCTTGCATTTGACATCTGTTAAGGAATTCCTGTAATATACTTACCAGTGGAGTTTATGTACATTTCATGACCATGTTATGTCTTGACCTGTAGATTGCTATTGACCATCATCTTTTAGCTTTGTATAAGACTTAGTTTTTATATTTTAAAGCACGGTTTTCTTGAGATGAAGAGAATAAAGAAGGGAACGTATATCACAATTTTCTATTTAAGATACTGCACTTTAAATGTATACATTCTTGTATAAATATAATGAATGTTTTTTGTATGTATAGTCACTGTTGTGATTTATGACTGTCTTTTATAATCTTAAGCTGAAGAATATATGATAGGACTTTTGCACTAAATTTATCAATGATTGTATAATTTTATATAAATATTTTCATTGCTCTTTACTTAAACTTCCATGCAAGCTCAGGGGAGCTGAATCTGAGCTAGACCTGAGATGTCTGCTTCTGGAGAATTAGTCCTTGATTTCTTCCTATAGTTTTAGATTTGATTTCTGTGTTAAGTGGCTTTAACCTCAATATATTTTTCATTTGTTTTTGACAGTGTATTACCTTCAGGAGATGGCCTCTTCTAAGTCTTTGATGAACCTTCTAACCTTCACTTTTGGATCAGCAATAGGATTTTTTGTATGCTATCTTCTGTTTAGCCTTATACTAGAGGAACAGGTTAAGATCAAACCTCATATCCTTCACAATGATCCACATGGTCAACACTCAGCCGATACCGATAACAATCAGCTGCAAGGACAAATGAATTTCAATGTAGACTCTGGACAGCATAAAGGTATTTTGTTACACTTGCCTAATTATACAAAATGCTTCCTTTTCATGCATTGAAAAATGTTGCTTTCTTCACTGCCAAGACTTTGTATGAATCCTTTTCTTTCACTCTCTCCATGGTCAGGTTAGATCTAAATAACTTTGTTCTCCTGAGGTCTACTGAATGGTGGTTTTCTTTGTTTTTTATTATAGTAGTGATTTTTTTCCTTGGAGCCTAACCTTTTGTCCAGCTTCGGTATCCAGACTGTTGACATCAGGTGGTGGTTTTGCTAAGCAGATATATTTGCTAGTATTGTAGATGTGGCTGAATTACTTTCTAGCTTTAAGAAGCTAAGTTTGGACTACTTCTAACTTTTGATCTAGCCTGTTAGATAAAGCTAAAAAAAAAAAGAAAAGAAACTAACTTTTTGACATGACTAGTAAAACTTGAAATTGGAGTGGTGAGGGCAGAGGGGTCACTGTGGATGTTGTTTGACAAAGTGATTATACAGCAGTCCAAACAGATTGCTGTTCTAAGTCAAAAATGAACAAATTCTGTTACACTCTGACTTCCTCCCTCCCCAAAGAAGATAGACCCTTCTAATATTTCAGGCACACTTTTACCTTCAGCATATCTCATTAAATGAGTTCGTTCCAAATCCTAAATGTAGGTGGTGTCCAAGTTGAGACAGTTCAGATACATTTGCTGAAGAAGATGATAATAAGTCATTTGCCATTTAAACATATTTAAACTGCAAACTTTGTAAGACAAGTTTGTCAGTATTTCACATGTAATTGTAGAACATTGTTACAAAGAAATCCAATCCATTGTCACAGAAAATGTAAGCAGGAATATTTTAGGACCATTTATGCAGATCTCGCTCTCCATGGAATATTATTTTACACAAGTTAAAATCTCTCTGTATGTATCAAGTGAAAATGTTTCTTTGAGGGAAATTAATGCTTTGGCAGCTTGGAAAACATTATGTTACACACCTCAGATAACTATGTCTATCTTGTTGGATTATCTGCAAATAAAAAGATTTTAGCACAACAATAATACTAGTTTTATAGTGTCCTAACCTATTTAATCTTTTTTTTTTTACAAATAAGATTTAACTTTATTTGACGATAAATTCTTTCTTTCTGGCTTACCATCCGCTTTTTCCTTCAAAAATATGTTCCTGTAGAAATATTTATTAGATTTTGTTAGTTAACATGACTATATATAGCAGAGCTCATTAGTTTTTGACGTTTCTATGTTGTAATCATTTAAGTTGTGTTCATTGCGTATGGCAAAAATATTCAGCTTTTAAATTTTCAATAGTCCTCCAACACCATAAAGAGGTTGCCTCTGGACTGTTTTTATGTACAAATCAAGATGTTCTGAAGCCACACTTCCATGAACAGATACCCATTTTTATATGGCTTTTATGCGTTTTTCTTATCCTGTGAAGCTGAAGTAGCTTTAAGAATTTTAATTTCTTGGTTTGGGAGTCTTGTTTGTTTTCTTCCTAAATCTAACATTAACTTCATTAACTGGTATGTTTGGAAGCAAAGGTCTCTTCTCTCTTGCATATCTTTCCTGATCTAGAAGTGGAATGGGGGGAGGTTGCTCTTCGTTTTGTGATCAAGTCTAATATAATTTTGGAACTTTCCTCTTCTTTTAGATGAGAATAAAAATGTTGCAGAAGGACTATATCAGAAGGTGAAAATACTGTGTTGGGTTATGACTGGACCTCAAAATCTAGAAAAGAAAGCCAAGCATGTTAAAGCCACTTGGGCCCAACGTTGTAATAAAATACTTTTTATGAGCTCTGAAGAAAATAAAGACTTCCCAACTGTGGGCCTGGAAACCAAAGAAGGCAGGGACCAACTGTACTGGAAGACTATTAAAGCTTTTCAATATGTATATGAACATTATTTTGATGATGCTGAGTGGTTTATGAAAGCAGATGATGATACATACGTTATATTGGACAATCTGAGATGGCTTCTTTCAAAATACAGTCCTGAACAACCAATATACTTTGGAAGAAGGTTTAAGCCTTATGTGAAACAGGGCTACATGAGTGGAGGAGCAGGATATGTTCTGAGCAAAGAAGCTCTGAAGAGATTTGTTGCTGCATTTAAAACAAACAAATGCTCTCACAGTTCCTCTATTGAAGACCTAGCACTAGGAAAATGCATGGAGATCATTAATGTGGAAGCAGGAGATTCTAGAGATACAAGTGGTAGAGAAACCTTTCATCCCTTTGTTCCAGAACATCACTTAATCAGAGGATACCTACCAAAAACATTCTGGTACTGGAATTATAATTATTATCCTGCTGTAGAGGTAAGTCCTTAGAAACATGGTACCCATTTTATAAAGCACATCTTACAATGTGTATGAGTGTGTATGATGTGTGAATTAGCAGTTTAGCAGCAAATCAATGTATTTCAAAAAAGATTTTTTTTGTGATATCCTCTGATACACCTGTGTGCAGATGTGTTAAATACACTGATCAGCTAAAAACTGATGCTAAGAACTTAGCATTCCAGAAGAGCTAGTAAATCTTAAATTATTATTGCTGTTTTGTGGACAGCAAAAAATGAGGAAATCTTTTTGACATGTTTGTCTAGTGTCACCCCTTCTACCTTCCCTGCGAAGTTATTTTCTGATTTGTTCCCTTGTGTGGCCAGAGGAGAAGTTAGGGACACCGTGAGCCAGGGATAACTACCAGCCTGCAGTGAGACTCAAGACCAACATGGTTCATTCCAAGCTTTCTGTGCTGACTTCACAAAGCCAGATTGAACTGTATGGTTTAGTTACATTAAAGCCTGCTGAAAGGGCAGGTGGCCTTGATACACTTTTATCTTCTACCCAGCAGCAAACTTTGCATAAACCCTTTAGAAACAGAACTAATTTTGAAACTTGCTTATGGTTGTAGTTGGTTAATGTTGTCTAAGAGATTCTCAAGTTACTGGAGGGGCTGGTAGGTCACGATATGGATGATTGTACTGCCTGCTGGTGTTTTTCCCTTCAAATGGAAATGTGCTGCAATATACTTCTCTTATCACACTGTTAACTGTGCACAGTGTTACCTGGCTTGAACACTGGAAGCAGCCCCGCCCTCACTTTTTTTTTTTGTTAAAATATACGTGTAAGTGAATTCCATTGAAAAGATTACAGAAGAATGAATGTTGCCTAGAAGTGAAATAAAAGCATAAAGCAAACAAAGAAATATGATTAGATTTCCTTGTGTAGTTGTATTGAACTCTTGTCTCCTCTCTGTAATAGAGGCAAGCATGAGAGCTGGCAAGGCTAATTAAAAAAAATTCATTTGTTGTAGCAACAAAAATAGCATTTAGAAGCTGAAACGTTCTTACTGCAAGAACTTCAAATTGTCCTTTGCATTCCACGTCTGAAATCTCTGGTTTAAAAAAAAAATGAGGGACTGAGGGGAGAAGGACACTACTTGAAATTAAGATGACCTAAAGGTATTCTGCATTGTAAAAACAATCATATAATTGGTGATATGGTTTCTTTTTAAAGATTATAATCCCACTTTTAAAGGTATTATTTTTCAGCAAGCTTTGAGATCAGCATAAGCGGCCAAAATCAAGGATAGGATGTGAGACATTTTACACAGTAAAGACAGAAAAAAAGAAGTCTGGTTCTTTAGTAGATTCTTTTCATTGTAAAGCGTACATTTTTTCGCTTGTATTCAGCAGCCAGAGCATTTCTGTAGCTTAAAACAGCTACAATACAGTATTGAGTGGGGGGGGCGCAGCAGCTTTAGCTGTGGTTGCAGTTCATGGGTGGCTGGGCCTTGGACAGTTACATCTGTAACTGAGGCGGTGGTGGTGGTGATCCATGATGGAAATGGCATGTTCGATCCTCTCCCATCGTATTTGTGTATGGGTGGGGACTACTTTGTCTGGTATCAAAAAACAAGCTATATTGATCAAATGTAGTATTGGAAGAATAACAATTATATAACAATTGTTCTCTTCAACATCTTTAAATATTTAATCTTAGTTCCAATTAGAGTTGAAATATTAGCAGCTCTGCAGTTAGATCTGATGGAAAAAAACCCTAAACTATCTCTCAGAAAAGCATCCTTAAAGCTGAATTTGAGCTAGAAAACACAAGTTATAACAAATGTGTTAACAATGATCTTTTAGCTCTTAAAAATGGTTAATAACGTCAATGATATTAATAAACTTAACCCAAACAGTTCCAAAATTATTTGTAACAACTTTCTATTTGTGGGAAGTGAGATGCTGACAGTTTTGCCAAACTGCGTGTTATAGGAGAACACACACATTGGTGCCTGCACACACATGTTTGGCTGACGTGCTCTGGATTGATGCTGTCATGAGTAACAAGCATGTATTATTTCATGTATAAATGTAAGACACTTAGACCTGCTTGCTGCATCTTGGTTTTGTTTAAACACCAACATAAAGAAGTACAGAAAGGTAAAAAACCTCTGACATTAATGAGGGCAGGTAGTTTTTTTGCTGGCTTGATTACAGAAGCAAAACACTTTGTTCAGCTCTATATTGGAAGGGTGCTTTGGCAGATAACATCTGATACATTTTGCTTGCATAACATTAAGTTTTGAGATACATGTGTGACTGATGATAGTGAATTTCTTACTGTCAAGTATGTGTTCAAATTCTTCCTGGATCTTTAATCCAGGGCATGCTTTGCAATTCTTGCTGATTATTTTGACTTGTTTTGTATTTTAGGGTCCCGGATGCTGCTCCGATCTAGCAGTTTCATTCCACTACGTTGATTCCATAACTATGTATCATCTGGAGTACTTGATCTACCACCTCCGCCCGTACGGGTATTCCTATCGGTACAATCCAGATTTGGCAAAGAATCCAGAAGGGCAGAGCAAAAATGAAGCACTGGAGGATAATCAAAAGCTAAAGCAAAAAATTTCTGAGAATTAATTGGAATTTTAAAAATACAAAAAGAAGCCAGTACAATGAATAAGAGTCTCCTCAAACTCCTGCATGAAGCTTGTGGACTAAAATTACTCATAGCGATTCTTCTTTCAGCAATCGCGTCGGCAGCACTTCCTGTCACTGTCTATGTACAACAGGGTCTGGCTCTGACTGTTTGGGATAACGTGTCCTTACAGCCCTGCTCATGAAGATTTGGGGCCATAAAGCTGTGAAATAGGAAGTGGTTCTGTTACACTAATATCTGGAAGAATTTCTATAAAAAACATGATCGATAGGTCAAAGATAATCATACAGTATTTCCGTTCCTTTTTCTGTTCTCTATTTCCTTCCAGATGTTCTGTTAGGTCAATTCTAATGCTAGAAATCTGATGATGCACGGTCAGATACTTCATGATGGCTTTCTCCAGTATTTTCAATTACTTCTCTTGAAGTTACTTTGTGTACCTTGCCCTGTAAGGAAAGGAGAGGTGTGAAAATAGTCTCAAGTCTGCTTTGCCTTAAGGACAGGCAAGTTATGAATAGGCAGAGATCTATCCAAAAGATTAATCTGGATTGTTTCAGAAATTTAATTCACTGCTATGAATTATTTTTAAAATTTTTAAGTCTCTGTTGTACAGTTGTACAAAGCAAATGAGCTTGGATCACTACTGTTTTCTGTTTTATGGAGAAACCCAGAAAAAGTTACTATTGTTTAAATTGCTGAGGTGATGCAAAAACTGCTTACAGCTTTTGGGTTTTTTTAATCTACATTAACTTGCCCTGTTGATTGAATGGGTATAAAAACTCATCTCAGAATTTCTTGACATAAGATGCTTTTTGAAATAGAAGTTTCTCTTCTATCACCCCTTCCATGTAAATCAGAAAGAATAGTATCTTAACAAAGTTACCATGGCAATATAATAACTTGGTTTCAGCCAGTATTTTAATTAGTTTGTTTCCATTTAATTTTCCCATCACTCTGAGATTGTGGAGTTACTTTATTTGTTAGAATTTTACAGATACAGAATTTTACCGATATGAACAAACGTATATTAAAACTTATTTTAAAACTGCAGGAAAGCCGATTTGACTGCTTCCCTAAACATCTAGTTTGTTTGGCTGAAGTATTTAATTTCACTTTTCTGAACAGTTTTTTTTTCCTCCACTTTTAAAAGTTTCTGTTGTATCTGCTTCTTGTTACATTTTTCAGAACAAAGTGTTAAATGATACTTGTTTCACTCTCTTTGAGGCTGAAGTATATATTTGTTCAGGTAAGCCAGCCTGAATGCAGGAATCTTTCAAAGTGCATTTACTTTCTCCAGTACTTTGAGTATCTCTGCCTCTTAACTGAAAATGGCTTCTTGGTGTGGAACAAAATAGGTGTTTTAATCGCTAAAAAATTTCAGAAGCCAAGCCTATGTTTTACGTAGTTAACATAAAACTCTCTGGTTTTCTGTTTTTCAAATTGAGTGAATAGCAGTATGGGGGATGGAGTTAAGTTTGACATGTAGCGTGTCTTTATTCTGCACTTGAACAAAAGTTTCTTCATCTTTTTATCACTTTTCACCTTCATCATATTGATGAATTTGGACATAACCTAATTACCTCCAGTCTTTGTTCTGGAAAGGGCACATACTGGTAGCAGACAGCCTTATTTACTACTGCTGTCCTTCAGGATGTTCCTGGAAGAGGATGTTACCATAAAGTACTGGAATTTTTTTTCCAAAGATAGTTCTCGTACAGATTAAGGTTCTATCTGTTGTCCAACAGTAAAGAGTCATGGCTTCCTTTCTGACCATTGCTCTGCAGCATGATGGCAATTACTGAAATATCTCATGGAGTTGAAGAATTACATACATCTTTGCCTGAATATAGGCTGGGTTCATAGATCAATTATTAGATAAATAAAGAGATCCTATAGGGTTAAATCTTTTGGTCTTTTACGAGCAAGACTGCCTCTGAAGTACTGAAAGGGACATGAGCTTTATTTTATGTTAATTGACTTAAGTGGAAAACTATAACTGCATTTGTTTAAAACAGGCAAAAGTCTCCAGTTTGCTCTAGTCAGAGGGATGCTTGTCCAGAGGAGGAGGGATGCTGAGAGGTGCTGCCTTCTGTGAGCTAAATGTTTAGATGGGGACAGGGGTATCCCTTTCCACAAAACATGCATGGCCTCAGAGAGTGGAGAAATAAAGGAAGAAATGCCATTTCTTGAGGGAATAAGGCTAAGAACATACTAGCTTGTGATAAATAGGTGGCCTATCTGGAGAAATAAGAGTAGCTTTTTCTTCAAACATCCATTCTTGCTTTGTTTTAAAGTGACCTTGTTCTTAAGCCTCTGAATCAATTTCTTTTGCCTTTCTAACAGCACTGCAAAGAATTTTTTTCCTTCCAGAGAAGCTAGAAAAGTATCAGTTTTTACATTCTGTGGTTATAATAGAGGACTGTTGTTCTCTGTTGAATTGTATTGCCAATAACAGTGAGCTGAAATAATTGGTTTGTTTCTCATTCCCTTCAAAAGCTTCAGTAGACAAGGTTGGAATGTGAACAGTTAGTATAATTTTCATGTACAATATTACACTACTATTAGTAGTTTGTTATTTCACTCACAGGTCTTTGTGCTTTGAGAAAGTATTTATTGAGTTTGAGTATTTTTGCAGCCCAAGGAGGCTGCTGTATTTCAGGTAGATAGATCTTTCTGAAGCACAGCAACACAGGCTTGCTTAGGCTATGCCAATTATTGCTCTGTGGTTTTGTTTCATTTCTAAAAGTGGTTTCTAAATTTTATAAAGCCTAAAAGATTCTATTGGCACCATAGTGATTTTAAATGACCTGTCTAAAAATGTTGAACTCATTTTCTTGCTGTTCCTAGGCAGCAGTTGTTTGCACCCGGATGCAGGAATGTTGCATAGTGTTAAGAGAGTAATATTTTAACCTTGTGTTAAGTGGTTTTGAGTTCAGAAAGAATAAGAATGCCAAGTTACCTTCTGATCACTTGTTCTTAAGCAGAGGATAGTATTAATCTTTGTTTGCAGAAAAAGACCAGTTTTAATCTCCTTTCATTCCAGTTCACTTTTACAGCCTAAATTGGCCTTATTTAAGAGGTTAAACACTGGTGATATTGGCACCATCTCTCATTTGGTGGAAGCTCTTTTTCCAATATCTTTTGCCTTTAAGGACACTGTGTTGCTGTGCTGGGGGTGTATATTAAAAATAACGTTTTCTTTACATGTTGCCATTTGTTCTCTTATGCTTCCAGAAGTATAAATTTTAATGAGTAGCTGATAGACCTCTTACAAACAGTTTACTATCTGGGCAGGGTGTTTTATCTTTGTACAACAGAAGAGTGTGGGTTATTGCTCTGACGTACCTGCTATTGATGTTGATAGTGCATGCACAGGTGAAAATAGATCCCTCAATACAGGATCACTTGGAAAGGCAATTTTGTCCTTTTTCTGTTAAGAAAAGCTTCTGTGGAACTCCAAAAGTGTAATTTTCTTTGTTTTACCATATTGTATTTAAAATACTCCACAAATGTTATTAATACCTAAACAAATTGAATTTTGCTGCTGGACAGTATGCTCCACTTCAAACCTGTGAATGTTTCACTTTGCAGTTATAGGTAGTTGTGTCCCTAATGGCAGATATAAGTTGGTGACGTGTCTGGAATGATCACCATAAGGATTTGTTTCTTAAATACCTTCTTTGAAGTGCCTTTGATAAATTTTTAGCATCAAATATAAGTTGATAATTGAATAAATAAGTTATCTCATACACAGTTCATGTCTGTCTTCATTTACCCCTCCTGTGTGCTAGGAGTGTATCAGAGCAGCACAATTTAGTCTAATAAAACCATTCTTACTTTTTTCTTGGGTGGGTACAGGAAAGTCAAAAAGCTTCTCACACTTGCTGTGTTTTCTGTTAGTGTGTTTATGCCATTAACAAGTAGGGAGCTAGCTTGAAAACAAAGATGGTATTTTTTTTAAGTGTAAGATTAATCAAAAGTGCTAGAACTAGAGTCACAAAATCAGATGGCATTTCTGCATTGTCCTGATTCTTTTTCAGTGTCCCTCCTGAGTGAGCTGACTATAGCTGATACCTCAGAGATAAAGCAAAACTGTTCAAGATTAACTACCTTTTTTAGAAAGGATTTATCCTTTCAGTGAACCTCTTCTGCAAAACCCTGTTGGGATTTAAGTGTTGTGCTTTCTAACCTAGCTTTCTGCTATTCATGCAGAATAATATTCATCAGGAAAGAATATTCCACTGACACAGGTGGGAGGTGTCTTTACGTATGAGGTGTTGGTTGTTGAACACTGGCAGGCATGAGCCTGGTACAGCTGTGTTTCATTGCCTTGCATGCTGTAACAGACCCTGTTAGTACTCTTAACCTGAATTAACTATTTCACTTCAAAGTGCAGGAAGTGCGTGACAACCAATTTAACAGTGTCAGAAGCTAGAGTGTTTTTGCTAAGGAAGAATAGCCGATTGAACAGATGATAAAAGCGCCTCTCTGAAGTTTCAGGCGTAGGTGATGCTTTTATATAATGCTACTATAACTTTCAACTGTCAGGATCAAAGTAGAGCCAGCAAATTGCAGGGCAGTGGGAGTACTGGAGCAGAACAAAAACTACAGCTGGTACTCTGGAGAATAAGTGTGGGTTTGCTTTGCTTGGGTTTTTTTTTATATAGCAGAGTCTGCATATTTGATTACCAGAAGTTGTAGACACAAGTGAAATATATTTAAATGAAGGTAAGCTCTCGTAACCTGCTCGCTGACAGAAGGTTTCATTGGTTCAAAGGGATTTTCCTAGAGTTCTCTGTGCACTAGTGTGAACTAAAAAGAAATTTAGGTAAATGCCTTATACCCAGGGACTTCTAAGTTTGTCCTAAGCTGTGGGAAAGATAAGCCTGCCCGTTGCTCATTCCAGCTCTCACTGCACAATGTTGGGTGGTCTTTCCTCCTTCCTGACAATGTTTTACCTCAATGAGGCTCTTCTGTGGGCTCCAGAAATTTGATAGTGAGGGACGTGCTCCTCATACAGCTGTCAGAATAAGTGAGAAAATCAGAGCCCTACAGTGAACATTTCATTGTTCCACAAGTAATTTAACATAAACTTGGGAAAACAGCTGGACCATTTTGAGGTGTTAGGGTGGTATTTGGCATTTCTAAAGGAAAAGTGGTTATTTAATTCAGAAATGTAGCCTGAGCGCTCTGTTGTTTCAGCTTTCTAATATATATTCCTGCAAGACTGCTTGAAATGCCAGTAAAAATAAATTGTAGAGATTCTCTCAACACTGGCTAGTCAAAAAAACATGGCAGGGAGACTGCTTCTAAGTATACTTTTGCTAATGCTGGAATTTGGATCTGATGTGGTTTTCAGCTGTGACTCACACACTTTCCTTTTAACACTTCTTTCCAAACTCCCTCAGCCCCCTGCTCCATTGTGACAGCACGTCTCTTCTCTGGGGCAACTACAGGCCCCAAAGTACAGTCCATTCTTCCCTTCCTCCCCCAAAATGCTTTTCTGCAAGCTTTGGTTTTTTAAGAGAGGCAGAAGCCTTGGGTGCTGGAGTCTGCACTGGTGCTAACCAAAGCCTCATACCCTAGTGTCCCAGTTCTACCTGGGGCTTCCGTGATGTGTTAGCTCTGGGGCTGAGAAGGTGTCAACCCTTTTGTATATTCAAGGTGTTACCTTCTCTGAAGGTGTGATTTGTCTTTTAAAGATTCTTGCCTTTTTTCCCCCCCCTTTTATTTTTACTCCTTCTTTTTGAGAGGTACACGATACCAGGTGGATTGCTCTTGTTTTCACACTGCCAAGTGGCTGCCACTCACCCTGGGCCTGGGTGTGGAATGGTGCGCTGCCTGCACTGCAGTTACTGACTTACAGCATGTTTTAAAGTCAGCCTAAATGCATCACAACCAAAGCAAGAGTTGGAACCATGTTTCATCATTTGATGCTTAAAGTACTTCTCAGTTTGTTAGGCTGGACAAGTGGACTGGCCCCAAACTCTAGCAGCCAGTTGTACTAAAGGAGTATGAAAAATGTTTTCCTTAGAGAAGTGGGAATTCTTTGCAGGAGTTCTTCTACAGGAATTGCTACAGAAGCAATTCTAACAGGAATGCGAATTTTCCAACTGTCTGCTACATGTTGCTACACTCACGATCATACTTTTAACTTCTACACAAAGAGGTGAACAGTCTTTTGCAAAGTTGAGTGGCTTTAGACTTTCAAATTTAGATCTGAACAGAGATGGGAATTTTGCAGGAATGTTAGTAAATAAAAAGTTGATGTAAGCAGCTTCCTTATTTTCCTTTAATTTAAACTTTAAAATTTGAGTAGGCACATAAATTTGCACTGTTCTTCAGTTATACAAAACCAGCCTGAGGCGCGTGTAAACCCATCACTTTGGCATCCTGAAGTCAGAAATGATGGTTTGCTTCTTTGAATTTCTAACCTGGCTTCCAGCAACTCTTTTCCCTCTTCTGATTTCTTTCCCCGTTGAGGAGTAAATCCTAACCCGCTACAAGGAAAGGAGCTTTGTCACTAACTTCAGTCACCTGAAGGAACTGCATCAGCCTCCTGCTATTGCTGCTCCCAGTTCCACCCTGAGTTTTCAATGTTCCCCAGTAGCTCTGGATCCTGCATGATCTCAGGTAGTCAAGATCTTGAGTCTTCCTCCTCTGTCTAAAAACTGACCAAAGAGACTTAGAAATTGATGTGCATTAGTACCCTGCAGCTTTAAAACCTTGGACTATGATTTTTTTTTTTTTTTCACTGTCCCTCATGAATTCTTGCCTAGGAATCACCTGAATGAACATTGTGCTGTCTTCCTGCTCCCTGCCCCTGGAGATGCAGAGCGTGACATTTAAGACAAATGATAATTCAGGGCCAAATCCTTGGTAGAAATCAAAACTAACAGGATTCTCTCTGTTGTTGTTTTTTTTAAATGAATATGGTCTTCAATCTCCTAGTTCTGCTAAATTTGTGAGTATAACAACATTGTTAAATGTCTGTGTTGGAGTGTGTCTAAAGAAAGGCAACAAAGCTGGTGAAGGGTCTAGAGCACAAGTCCTATGAGGAGTGGCTGAGAGAACTGGGATCATTTAGCCTGGAGAAAAGGATACTCAAGGAATACCTTATCACTCTCTACAGTTACCTGAAAGGAGGTTGTAGCAAGGTGGAGGTCGGTTCAACCAAGTACCAAGTGATAGGACAAGAGGAAATGGCCTCAAGTTGCACAAAGGGAAGTTTAGTTTTAATATTAGGAAAAAAATTCTTCACTGAAAGGGTTGTCAAGCACTGGAGCAGGCTCCCCAGGGAGGTGGTTAGATCACCATCCTTGAATGTGTTTGAAAACCATGTAGATGTGCTGCTTAGGGACATGGTTTGGCAGTGGACGAGATAGAGTTAAGTTAGTGGTTGGATTTGATAGTCTTAAAGGTCTCTTTGAACCAAAACAGTTCTTTGATTCTGTGATTCTCTGGCTATTCTATCTCAAGTGGAGGGTGTGGCTGTAGATTGGAGCCCATATCCTTCCTAGATTTGTAGTCCAGGTGAGAACTCTGCAGGGATGAATCGTAAATCATATGAAAATCCCACCTGGGGGGGTGAACTTTTCCCCAGCACAGAAGACTGCTTCAGTAGAACCAGCAGTTCGTTGAAAACACCAGGGTTTGCATATTCTGTTGTAGATACTGTTGAAATCATAGCTGAAATATGATCAGTGTTTCAAGGGCAGGTAGGGTAATCGTGTCTAAAACCAATTTCAAACACCGTTTAGAAAAACAAACTCTCCTGTTCAGAAGCTGGCAGTGCTTCAATGTGAACAATGAAGCCTTTGTTCCTATTCATCAAAGTTACCCCATTTTTTAGCAGAGAATAAGTGGTGTCTGTTTACCCAGATTAGGACATAATTTGTCAGTCTAATCAACAGCATCCTGCTTTTAAAGTATTTTCTTGTTAGCTAGCTCAGGCTCTATGAGCTTTATCTTTGACAGCTTCCAAAGCTGCATTTCATGCAGATTTCAGACTCATTAAAGTAAAGATTTTTCAAAATGCATGGACTATGTTTTCATTTTAGGTAAGTTTCATGATCTCTCAATGCAGAAGTTGTCTTATCAAACCTAGATCTGAATGTTCACAAATTCACACCAATCCCAGTGGGAGAAGTCCCAGACATCACACTGTACCTTCTTGCTTTAAAACCATAATTACAAAAGTAGCATTTGTGTGTTACTAGTCACTGTACGACTACTAATACTTTCTCCAGGAGAATGAGTTAGATTCATAGACCCCTTTATTATTTCATATAATCCTATTGTAATTGCAGAAAAATCCCACTGTAAATGCAGTTATGCCAGCCCATGTTTTGGCCTGCTCCTCTTGTTCAAGGAGCTTTCAGCAATACTGACTGAAAACCAGTACCTTCCAGATGTGTGGTGGTTCTCTGATTTGATCTAGTTTTGCCATACAGATCAGTCCTGCAGCAAAGAGTTTCAGTTATTGCTGAATGGTTTTTCTGGGGCATCAGGAATTGTGGATTTCATGTATATTTTCAGCAAAGCTTTTAAAAAGATCCGTATGTACTGGTGGCAAACTGCAGTCCTAGTGAGCCTCAAAGAAGAGAGGGGAGCATGAGTTACTTTTACATGTAGCACCTAGCATTTTGGTCCTGACATCACTGTAAAATGAGGAAACTGTTACAAATGGTTAACAGCATGAAAAAAATGAAAGCATGGTTGGAAATAGGACATTTTTGCGGTGTCCCGTTGGCCACATATATTTGTGGGGTGGCTGTCTGGGCCCAGGAGAGAATGAGAAAGCTATTTTAGCATACAAATGAACCAAAAATGTTAGCTGGTCCTATGGCTTTTGCAATTAAACAAAGGTTAATTAAATACATTCAGCTGGACCACCTAGTATTTTGACTTCTAAACATGTAATTGTGTACTCCAGAAGTAGCATCTCTAAGATTAACATAAGGAAGGAAAATGATAGTATGAGGAATGTGGATGTCCCTTGCTAATGTATCAATCAATAGTAGTACAGAGATTCTAACATGACTGAAGAAAGAACAAACTCTTCTAATTTTACACTTTTGTATTATGCTGTTGCCTGGACTGCTGAACTCCAACATCTGTTTCAGCTGGAGCATCTCATCAAGAGAACACCTTCTTGATGGGTTTTCCACGTACAGCTGCAACACTGTACTTCCTGCTGCTGGTCAGCACCTTCTATTTAACACCTGATGGAACCTCTCCTTCTGACTGCCTTGAATGCCTTTAGGAGCTTTGGGATATTCAAGATGAGGTTTGAGGATGAGGCATGCTTTCCCAGGATATTTGCCCATATGCAAGAGTGTAGAGCCTTGAGTAACCCAGTCCAACATTGTAACTGACTCTCCTTTGAGCAGGAATCCTGGATGGACTAGATGACTTCTGTGATCTTTTCCTACCTGAGTTATCCTACAATCCTAAGATGTTTTGTCAGCTTTGCAGGGAGATGTTTTGGGACCTGCCTGTTTTCCCTTCAACTCCTCTGGGTCCTGTTGGTCCCTGCTGCTGCTTTGTAGTCAGCTCCGTTCTGCAGCCCGGAGAGCCCCTGCCTGGCCACCGGCACATCTGTGTTGTGCCCATCTCATCTTTCATGTGTTTTCACCTTCTTCCTTTCCTTCCAAAGGAGCGGCAGCATTGTAAAAGTTCTGCTTATCATTCTCAACAGTATTACACAAAACATCTCTTTTATGGCTCTTTTTATAGAAGGGTAGTTAGACTATTCTGTTTCATCTCAATGCTAATGTGTACTCTTTTTTAGAGTATAGGTTGAGTTTGCCCTCCTTCCAATGTTGTATCCTGGTTAAAGCACACTGGGTTTTATGGGTGTAAAGGTTCCCGCCTCTCTCTGTTCCTGTACAATAGTTGTGCCTATTGCTTGCTCAACTAGGAGATCACGATTTCTTGGTATGTAGAGCTGGGAGGTTGTATCCAGGAGGAGTCATACTGGGCACGTGAAGGCATCATCCAAAAGCAGAGACCAAAATCTTTACTCCTGTCTCAGACCTCCTGCGCCTCCCTGCACACCATCTCGTGAACTCTAGAGCCCTTAACCTCAGATCACTGGAATGAGTAATCTAGCTCAGAGTAAAGGCTGCTTCTGTGTAACAGCTTCATTTCTAGCATAACACGTTCTCCACCTGGCTTTGCACTGGAGATGCAGCTTGGTGTCAGGGACTTACATTTACTACCACTGCTGTTACGCTGAACCCTGACCTCCCTGAGTGCTAGGGTTTCCAGAAAGTGCTCTGAGGCTTGACATTTATTGCTAGATGTAAATTTGCTAGGTATTGCAATGGTTATAGGTGAAGTGGGGTGCTGTAAGGGGATTTGGGATGTAGTTATGGGGTATGTTGCTCTTTAGCTTTCACAATACAACACAACGTGTGCCGTTTTTATAGCTGTTTCTGCTTCGGTGTAAATACCTTGTATGACTTGTCCCTGAAATGCTCAATATTTAGTTTGCTGAATATTCTGGTTACACAACGTGCAGTTTAAACGTCAGTCTTAAGACAACTTACACAAATTTGTCAAAAAAGACTGAGGAAAATGAAGTAGCTACGGTGGCCAGTAAAAAATGTAATTTTGTAAGATGAATTAAGAGGTGATTTCAAAAGTCCTCAACCAGATACTGCTGCTGAGCTGAGTTTTGGAAATTCTTACTTCAATATGATTTGTAAAAAACTGTTGATGTCTTGCTGTTTGTTTTATAGAGGCATTTTGTTGTTTTCCTCCTGGTGGCACTGTAGGATAATGCAGTGGTTGTACTGCAACTGCACCATTTAAGATGCTGGAATTTCTTCTTGCTGATACAAGTTCTGTAGTTCTTGACTTAAGGACCAGTATAACATCCTTGCTCATGTTAACCTAAATTACTGATTTGGACTTTAACTTATTAAGGGAACTTTTGTTGGCTGATTTTTCTCCTCTTAAAAATAAAAATTTCAACCAGCTTATGAATTGTAAACAAATCCAATGCATCACTGAAATGTGTCAAGAGGTCTCAAAAGTGGCTCACATATGACTATTAAATTCTCAAAGAATAGTTTTCACTCACACAAGTTCACCTGCATGCCCTAGAATATCCAGCAAGTACTGTGACTTTTGATTGACTATACTGTACGGTTCATCCGAATGAAAATTGAAGGTTTCTATTTGCAAACTCAATATTCCCTCCAGGCAGAGTGCAGTCCTGCGCCGGGCACCACCCTTGTCAGTGTGCTTATTACAGCAGCTTGTGTATTTTGGTAGCCTGTGCCTCAAGTCACTTATGATCTGCAGTTACGTGTTGTGCAGCCCGATGGAGTCCCAGTCATAGTTCTCTGAGGGTCATTGCAATGAAAGTATTAATTTTCAAACCCAGATTTTACATATGAGTCTCATTATGCTTGGATTAATTGGAAAATACCACCTTTCTGGTCAGCAGAAATATATTTTACCTATTAATTTACAGTGTACTTAAAGCTGATAGATAGAAGCTATCCTTTGAGAAAACATGATACACTAGGGAGTTGCCCTGAATGAAATAAGAGGTAGCTGAAATTGCCAATTATGTCATGACGGTCATTCAGAAGAATTATTAGCTATTTGCTTTCCATGGAAAAATTGCTACTAACTGTTCCCAGCCTCCCTCCCCTGCTCTGCTTTCCACACCCATGCCTGGGTGCTCAGCGAGCCCAAGGCACCCTGGCTTAGGAGGCAACAACCAGAACACAAAATCCCTGAAATCCTTCTCTAAATCAATGCTTTCCATGCACTGACCTCTGTAGCCCCTCTTCCCTATCCCTGCTACTGAAAGGGATGTACCCAGGCACATCCTGGGCCTGGTTGTTGGTTTTGTGGGTTTTTTTGACTGTTGCTCATTTATTTACTGCTCTGACAGTTTTTTTTAAGTGTCTTGAAAGCTTTAAACTGCTGACAGAGGAACACCAATCCAAACACTTCCAGCAGCACCTGAGACTAGCTGAGTTTGCATCAGTTTTAAAACTAATCCAAAACTCACATATTGAGCCTTGTGGGTGCCAGATTTATTCTCGTCAAAATCCTTACCTACCATTGTTTTTATAACAAGAAATGTTTTCCTTTGTGTCTTGGGGTCAATCGTGTCAGATGTTGGAGAGATCCTTGTTGCCGTGGCAATAAAATGCAAAAATCTCCCTTCTTCCTCCTTGTCCACACATAGGGAGGTTACAGCTGCTGAAAGCAACTATAGTTAGAAAAAGAGTGCTCACATGTTCTTCCTTTCTTCTAAGAAATTGCTCTCAAATAGGTCTTTCGTTCTGTTTACATAATTTTCTTACATTTGCCTGTGCGATTTCAAAACCTTGATCTGCTGCAGATTCAGCTTCAGCAGCAGCTGGAAGATCTCTGCAATAGGAAAGGTAAAATTTAAGTCTGAGGAGACTGAAATGATTATGACTGATAAGAAGCTGAGGAGGAATAACAGTAGATAATGGGGATGTCAAAGATCTCAAAGCTGAACCTACAGTATCTTGTGGCAGGGATCCTTAGAAAAGTTGCTCTACTCATAGGTAGAGCTGAGGTGTCCCAGCACACACACCTGCCCATGAAGACTTAGGCCCTTTCACTGAGGGGCGAGGAGTTATTTGATTTTAATAAAAGATCTTTTTATAAGATTCATCAAGTTACCTGAGCTTTAAACTATGTGCTGTGAGCTGGATGTCTTTGCAAGCTTCAAGAAAGGTGTACAGAAGCACCAAAAGAACTAAGAAAGTATCTAAAAAATAAAAGTGCAGGAATGCTGTGATTAATCTATACTGTTCAAAACATTTTTCTTTAAAAAGAGTGAATGCTGTTTTCAACCATACTATCAGTAAAGTCTTTTTTCTCTTTCTTTTTCTCCCACCCNNNNCCCCCCCCCCCCCCCAGGTAATGTCTTTGACAGCAACTTCTGAATGAGGAAATGTGGTAATTGGTTTCCTGAGGATGTTCAAAACTGCAGTGCAGGAAACGCTGCGTATCTTCAGTCAATTTAGAGTAACAGAGAGGAAATTTGAAAATGTAGAAGAAATGGAGAGCAGAGAGCAGGATGGTCAATGAAAAGACAGCATTATTAAACAGTCTCAATGGGCCCTAAGGACAGACAGTGACTGAACCCGATTAAGGCAAAAGATTTATTCAATTTGATATTTGTTAGCAAGAGATGGATAGAGTTTCTCAATGTGAAAAGCTGCTGCTGATCTATCATGAGCAGAGAAGGTATTCTTTTCTTATTAATTTTCTGAGTCTTTTTCTGAATTCTTAGAAGCAAAGATGTCAGAAAAAGAATTTGCCTTATAATAATAAGTTCTATAGAATAGGAAAGTCTCTGTTATTCTCAACCATTTTTAGCTTTTATGGTTTATAACATTTGGCCTGGTCCAGCAGAAGATTTAATGATTTTGTGATTAAACTATTCTGTCTTTTAAAATTTACCTCTGACGTAAATGAAGGGTTGGCTTGTTTGCCAGTGGAAACTGCAATGCTTTCAGTTAGTAATGATGTTTTATGATTTTATACAACTCAAAAATCAAGTAGTGGACATTTGGTGAGAGGTGCCCTCTCCTGGTTTATTGACCCATGACACACTTGAGGATGCAGAGCTGGATGAGGAAACACCGAAGCCAGCGCTGCCCATCAGTGCTGACACAGATTTAGAGAAGAGTTGTGCTTGCAGCAAGGACTCGTGTGCCTTTTCATGGTTTACTAAATATCTAGCATACACTTAAAGCTCACAGTCTGGGAATTCACAGAAAGACCTGAATAGAAAAGGATGCTTATTTCAGGATAATCTGATTTGAACAGCATACAACTTTAAAAAACTTTATAGCAACTTTAAGGCAACTTTATAGACTTCACTTTTTCTTCCNAGACAGACCCACTACACCTGCAAAAAAGTTTAGTCAACTCTATATGAAAATGGAAAAGAAAGCAGTGAACTTGTGGATCACACTGGTTTAACTGCAGTAAGAAGATTCCTTGTATGCATGTTAAAGAGTAACTGCTGCTTTTTAAAAGCATTGTTGTATAGCAAATGGTGTCGCTATTGATGCTTATTAACTCTTGTCAACTTTACCAGAAAGGTTTGCACTAAACATTATATCAGATATTATTGCAAAGCTTATAACTTACATCTTCAAACTTATTCCCCAGGATTTATTAGATAAGATGTATCTCTTTGGAGATCTGGGGCTGAACACAACAGCTAATCCAATCCCGGAGGCAACTGCCCAGGCACAGAAGATCAGAACAGGTTTGAAAGATCCTGAAAATTCCTAGACTCCCTTGCAGTTCCAGTGGGCTTTGCTGCTGTGGGTTTTCACGAGCAGCTAAACCCAAAATATTCCTGGTAGGTGTGAAATTAAGTGGATCTTGGAACCTGTTACACTTAGAGGTGTTTTACAGCTCCCATAAGGTAGAGTTTAACTGTGCAAAGTTTTATCTTTTCTCTGTATCTTCACCTGGATATGTATCTCTATCCCTGTATCTATCTGCCTCTCTCTCTAGTTGTCTATATCTATGCATGTCTCCAATTTAAATAAATTGCCTGTATCAGTGCAACGAAACATTCCTGCTGAAGTGAAGCTGTCAGGGACTCCAGGCTGCTGTGGGGTGAGGGTCCTTTTGGGATTGGGGGATGATGGTGATTTTTTTTTTTCTTTAGATAATTTTTTTCTTCTTTTAAGGGTCACTCTTAAAGAGAAAGATTAGCACAAAATACGTTTGTCCTGCCTCTTTCTTTTAATATTTCTTATGTTGCCTTTATCATCTAACTGAAATGAATTCTGAAAACTGGATTTGAGACATAGCCTAGAAAAAAAGACTCAACACATCTTTCAAGTTTGACAGTATGTTAACTATTATATTTTAGTATGGTTTAATTTTGAATCTACTGTTTTCAGCCAATTTGAAAGCATCATTGTCTATCCCTCTTGCTCTTCTTTTCCCCTAAACTTTGTGTTTATTCCTCTCTGTTCACCACTAAAGGTCTGCAGCACATTGATATTCTTGGTATGATGACATTGGCTTTACTACTGAACAGTAGTTTGACTCTTCCTAAGATCTTTTTGCACCACTAGTAGGCAGTCTGTGTGCTTGAAACCTTTTATTTGACCTTTTATTTTATTTGCTGCTTATGTCCAGCTTTATATGTAGCTGATTTTATTTATCACAAGAGTCCATCTATATCACTTTTTGTATATTTTGGAGCAATTTATTTTTCTGATGCAAAAAACCCTAACAAACTTATTAAAAGTTGTGTCAAATTTTACTTTCGGATTTTATTCTTCCCGTGAAAGGAAACTACTTCTTGATTTCAACAGCTTGTCTTTTGTTCTACACCACTGAGTCCCTTAATTTTCAGGATATCACAGGACACATAGTACAAGTTAATGTCCTTGAGTTTTACTGTTCCATGTCACACAAATTAATTATGCCCTCAGGCTTTTTTGAGTGATCATCATATTAGTTCTGAGTATAATGAGAGCAGGGTAGTTTTTTGGGGCTGCTTTCAGTCTTTTCTTTTCTAATTTGAAACTCACTTAGAAGGCCAGATTTTGGGGAAAAAAAAAAAAAAATTAAAACTGCACTTCAAGCACATCTTTCCATAGAGTTAGGTTTGCATCCTATCTGCTGCAAGTAAGTTCATCTTGCATGAGACATGCTATCATTTGGTTACATGAGTAGGGGAAATTGTGCAAGTAACTGTTTAAAAAGACATCAAGAATTGTCTGTACTGCCTGGATACTAGTCTTTTGTTTGCAAAGAAATAACAATGCATGACTCTTTATCAGGTATTGCTTTCCATTTTAATCACATGTTCACCATTTTCAGTTTCAACAATACATTCATATAGGATTATGGCTAAAAGTAGAAAGGATGTAAGTAAACATTTTTATATATATATGTATAACTTTCAGTGCTTTCCCCTTTTTTAGTTTAATAGCATATATTAGAGTGAAATAACTTTTTTTTTTTAACACAGAGGCACTGAGAAATTGAAATGTACTGACTATCCTAGAGGACATGAAGAATCCTGGTTTTAATGTAATTCTGAATTAAAGTCCAACCTTTATAACTGAAAAGATTATACTGATGCTAATCCAAATATGCTTTAATGGGGGAAACCCCCCCACTTTTATTACCTATATCTGTGGTGTTTACATTCCAAAGAGGTACTCTAATTAATGGAAATCCTAATTTATATCTCTAAACGCTGTATTAAGAGTGATAATTTCAGGAACAACTTTCTCTTGTTTAAAACTAGAGCATATTTTATTCTTCTTTGAGACTAAGTGACCTCTATCTTTAAATGCTAAGTGTAAACACTGGATATTTTAATCCTAAACATAGAATCTCATCATTGTCACATGTAGTAGTAACAAGTCAATATAAATTTGGAGGGGAAGGGTATATTCCCATGTGTGTGTATGTGTGAGTGTAAGTTATTGCTGTGGTGTTGCAGATAACATACTTTATACAGGAATCTACTTAATGTGAATATCATAGTGGGGAAAGCAGGAGAGCAAGGTAGTAATATATTCCTGTTAACATATCATTTTGGATTCTTCTCAGTCAGTTCTTCCTCAATGCACATGAACTTCCAGCTTTATAATCCCCACACAGCAGTCATTTCTAGAAGAAATAAGAAATTGTTTAATTTTCTTGAAATGTTTAGAAAAACACATGCTGCAGTTCAATAGATTTTTCCTGTACTGATAGATGAAATAGAGTACTTAATACAATTCTTTGAGGATAAGCTATATGGCTTTTGTAAAGGAAGTTATGCACTACTGATAAGCAACCTCTCGGAAGTCCATGCCTCAAGCACTAGGTATGTGGACCTAAGGCAGTTAGTATACTCTGCTTGGATTTCCAAAATGGAAAATAGGAAACTCCCCAAAAGAAGTTATACTGGTTTGAGAGGAACAGCCTTCTAATTTGTACATGGTGAAACAAACTTAGGAAAAGGGATAAAAAGTCAGTGGAGTGAAGTCATGGGAGAATGTATGCTCTGGTCTGTCCTACTCCATATAGTTGTAAGTGATCTACAGAAGAGAGTAAACACCGAGGTGACAAAGTTGGTGACAACACTGTGTTAGCTCTGAAGTGGTAAACAAAAGGGGCAACTGCAAGGACCTTGCAATTTTGACTGAGTAGGCTGTGAGTAGAAAAGGAAAACTGAGTTTTGATAAATGTGAAACAATAACCAAGGGGGAAAGTTATCATAAATTCACATATCATATGATGGGTTCTCAGGTTATCCCAGAGATGAAGTCTTGAAATTATGATCTATGAAAATATCAACTGCAATCTCAGTAATAGTCAAAAAGTCAAATACAATGTTAGAAACTATAAGATAAGAAATAGAGAACAAAGTAGAAAACCTCACTGTGTCACTGCATAAATCCATGACTACCAAGTGCACTTCTGCTCCAACCATCTCAAAAAGGTGATTTGTTACAACGTATCAAGGTTGATCAAAGAAATAAAATATTATATAATACGTATGTACAGTATAGGAGACATTTAAATAGACTAAATCTTTTTAGTCTGGAAAAGAGGTGATTGAAGGAGGTCCTGATGAAAACAAGTTACTTACTCATGGGTTAATGCAGCTTTCTCTACATTCTTTTTCTGTTTCAAATCTATTGTTGGAACCATTACAACCTCCATACCAGAACTGGCCACAAGAATTGCCATTCCTATCATAATACCATCTCACCACGTAGTCCTGACAGGCCCCT
Source organism: Brachypteracias leptosomus (assembly GCA_013401335.1). Taxonomy (NCBI): domain Eukaryota; kingdom Metazoa; phylum Chordata; class Aves; order Coraciiformes; family Brachypteraciidae; genus Brachypteracias; species Brachypteracias leptosomus. Next base: position 33,692 of record VYZX01009048.1, on the reverse strand, counting down.
GTTTTCATAGGTTCCAAGCACCTTGGATCTGAAAGCGTACCAGTGAAAGTTAGCTTGGATTCTGGAGATAAGTTATGTTATCCTAGAAGTGCCTCCTTCAGTAAGAAGAGCACCCCCTTTTTTTTTTTTCTTTCTTGTAATGCATGGGAGTGTATTTGCCTCTCTCAAATCTGTAGCCAAATTCATTTCTATTAATCAATTACCTGGACAGGCCTAAACAAATACAGGATCAGTTTGAAATGAGACTGCCTAAGTCCCGGTGTAAGAACTAAGCTGCTATTTAAATACCTAAGCACAAAACTGGTACACAAGGGTTGTTTGTCATCTAGATTTGAAAATCTGGCTCTCACTTTATGTGATGCCTGTAGACAGAGCATGCAGAAAAACAAAAGTTTACTACAAAATCTAGTGACTATATTGGGGGAAGGGAGTGGGGTTTGCTCACTTTTTTTTTTTTTTAGTGCAGACTTGCTACCCATTATCTGAGGACAGTATTTATTACTCACCTTTTGGGATTGTTGCTCCTTGTGTTTACAACACAGTTAGGCGGTGATCTTCAGTACCAGTTACATTAAAAAAAGAACTGAAAACTGGAATCTGAGGTGTGGCTTCAGGTATGTCAGGAAACTGGGGAAATTTCGATTCCCTGTGAGCAGAGGTGGTTGCAGTGTGATCCTGAGCAGTTGGCAGCTGCTCAGTATATCTGTTTTGTGGTGAACTAGGCTGCAAAAGGAGTTAAAATCTTGTAACTTAAAATTCTGTCTGAGCCTGGATGCTAAGAGAAAAAATGACGGAATTATGTAGGAAACTTTTACTGAATAATGTGTGAAAAAATACCATTAACAGCAGGTGGGTTAAGACCTTCTTCTAGTGATTACTCAGTATGTGACCGTAATTTTCTGACACTGAGAACTGAATGAAAAAGCAAATGAATGCCTTTTATTTAGTGACTAAGCTGAATTAATTCAATTGAAATGAAGTTTCAGTCACCACTTAGACTGTAATATAATAAAACAAAAATTTGAGGGAACTCTGGGGTAAAGCAGTGCCTCTTAACATCCAGTACATGCACTTGGAATGATCTAACACCTTAAATCTGTCAAGAAATGGAAAATGCCAGGCAGAAGGAACAGGACACTTGTTATTGATAGAAAAACACACATGCATTATGCTCCTCCAAAGATCTTTGTAGACGTAGAATCCCTTGAGTACAGCAAAAACGTCCCAAACTTGTGTTATAGGAACCACATCCTATTAATAGGATTGTGTCCTAGATGTGCCCTAGCCTGTATCAAGCCAAGTGATAAATCACTCTTTTTCCCATTTCTAGCTAACAGCCAGTTGCTAATCATTAGAATTTTAGAGTTTACCTTGATAATGGTTAACATGTTAAGAAGCAACCCTGCTCTTCAAATTAAGACTGTTATATAAAAATTTGCTTCTCTAGTGTTTTAGTATATTCCAGAAGATTTGCAAGGATCTTAGTATAGTATAGCAAAAATGACTGCATTAATTCCACATGCTGATTACCTACTGAAGAACAGTAAGGAATTTGACACTATTCAATATCTTCCATAAGATCCTGTTCTCAACAAATAAGTTCACTCTAACATTAAATGTTTTGTTCTCGTCTTTTGGTCTAGCCATATAACACATTATTTGCATGTTAAAAGACTGCTGGATGGTCAAATATAGAGATTTGAAATTAAATAAAAACACACATCTTTTAAAACCATTTGATAACTATTACTTTACTTACTGGGTAACTAATTCCTTCTGTAGGTAGGACATAAATCTCTGATGTAGTCATTTTAGGTAACTGGCTATTAGTGTCTTCACTAGCAATTTCAGGTTCTGGACTTGGAGGTGGAGATAAAACATCTTTTCTGGTATAGACTTCAGACACATTCTCACAGATTTGTGTGATAAGTTTATTTTCAAGAGCTGAAAAGATTAACAAGATGATTACATTTATTAAGGGTAATCAAGAAAAGCCTTAATGATTCACCATAAGCTTCTAGTGTATTATCAACCCTAAGTCATTGATAGTGCCTTGTGAAAAATCATCTCCTAAAGTTATGCTAAAATGGAAATGAGAAGTAATAAAGTAAGACACTCTCAGAATTATTTGATTTTAAGGCCCTTTTATTCTTTTAAGAAGAAACAGATAAAAATACCAAGTTCCTTTTTTTAAGCATAAGTCATAGCTCAACAGTGAAGGAAAAAAAAAAAAAGAGTGAAAGAAAGTGCACGTAAGAAGGAAAAATTAAAATCTGGCAATACATTGTACTTGACTGCACAAAAAAATTCAGTGACTGGAAATACTTATATGTTGAATACTGAAGCCTGAGTCAGAGCCTTAATTTTAATCCCATCTGGAACCAGAACCTTAGCTTGGACTCTCTTTTCATTGCTAATACCTTAAATCCAGTCTTAACTCTATCCACAGGCTTAGCACAGCAAAATAAGTTTATGCTCAGGAAAAATAGCTTTATAGGGATAGTTTGCAGTTAGTCTAGATCAATGTACTTTGGGGTTTTTTTCATGGGTCATTATACGTTTCCACTGGATGTTCTCCTGATTCCAGCGGTGGCTACAGGATTTTTTTTCAAGCCACAGTTTGAAATATACAGTGTATTATCACACCCTACTTCCTTCTGTGCTGCTCCATCACTTCTCCCCTAGAGCTTGGATGGAAGCATAGGTTTCCCTATGGCTTTCAGAAAAAAAACCCAAAAAATTTCTTGTAAGAGATAGTGGAGGGACCCCGAGACTGACAAGAGTCATATGAAATAGAGAGACAGAGATGTTGTGTCAAGGTGGAAGGAAATCTGCCCCTCTCTGGGATGAAACCATAGCAAGCACAAAAGGGAAGGCTGATGCAATCTCTCACAAAAGAGGAGCACCCCAAAGAAGGCCTCGGCTCAGAAAGCAGATGTTCTTTGTGTTTTATTGTTTCTGCAAGAGGTAAACATTTGGCAACGGTTTCATTTGGTCAAAGAAGAGAAATGGAAGAAAAAGCTGCACCCAAAAGAGAAACATAAGCTGCTGTTCAGCAGGCTGCCTTGCCTTGCTATGGGAAAGGCCAAATTTTCTCATAGGCTTATTTCAAGTTTCCTCTTACTGAAATAGTTTCTTTTACATGAAAGCGTCATGAAGTCATCTATCTGATGAACATGTTCTTCATCAGGGTCTGTTGCAATGAGCTGTATTTCTTTCAGGAAATCATCATAATGAGGATCAGTCCTTTGAGCAACCCCGATGACAAATATCTCAATATTCCTAGCATGGGCCTCTCTTACTACAGCATCCAGTTGTACTACATCACGAGTGTCTGCTTGTCCATCTGTTACTACAACAGCCACTTTTCTTACTGCCAGGTGTGCTGTCTGATATAACTGAATGGCTTCTTGGATAGCAGAAGCTGTGTATGTGCCTTCACCTAAGTATGACATTTTATCAACAGCTGATTTCAGGTATTCCTTGGTTGCGTGCTGCATCAGAGAAGACACCAACTCCACTTTAAGGCTGTAGTTGATAATGCCAATGTGGGCTGTAGTGTGGTCGTCTAATACCTTGTCAATGATTGTTTTCATAAAAGTTTTGATAATATTGAAGTTATCTGGTCCAACACTTTCTGAACTGTCGATGACAAATACTAGTTCCAGTGGTGTTACTCTACATCTGATGCCACAACCTAAAAGAATAATCATTTCAGACACAAGAAACCACCTTCATAAAACTGAATTGAAACCATATATCAGATTTACAGTCAGGTAAAGCTCAATTAATGAATTAATTTACAGTTACTGATAAATAGAAACACAGCTGGACCAAATTACTTCCAGTATAGCTCTGACAACATAATGAGCATAATTTTCACATCAATGGTATCCTTAGACACAAACATGCAGAAGATAAATACATTCAGTCAATGCAAATTCAGTGTGTTTTATTATAACTATTTTTTTCCATTCTGGGATGCTTACCACATATTTCATTGATAAGTCTGATAACTTCTTCTCTCTGAAAAAGAGTATTAATTAATTTGCCGTGTGTCCTAATTTTAAGAATGCTGAAATCTATTTATTTTTTTTAAATGTACACAATGCAATGTCCCATAAACAACCTTGTGTAACATCACATAACCTTTAAACATTTTCCTCAAATAAGCTCCTATTTTTTAAGTCATGTACATACTTACTGAAAGACCAGGTTCGCCTTTTCTTCCCCAAGTTCCCTGAAAATGTGTAGAGTTCAGATAATTAACAAAACTCAAATTTGTCTCATTTCTATTGTGTAAAATTAAATAATATGAAAATGTGTTTTACCTTTGGCCCTGGAGGTCCTGGGTCTCCAATCTCTCCTTTGGCACCTTTGCTCCCTGTATCACCTTTATCTCCACAGTCTCCCTAGTGTAAAACAACCATATTAAACACAGTAACTCCAGTTTTGCTGATAGAGCTGGCCTTATGATTCTATGAGCTTTTAAGATTATTTTTTTTAAGTTTTGTGCATGTGTGTGTGTGTCCTGGTTTATCTTGTATGTATTATGAAGAGAATATCTGAATGCAGGCTCTCAGAGAAAGAAGATGGGCAGTAAACCATCTTTAGGAAATTTATATGAAAGGTTACCTTAATTTAGGAGTAAAGACATCTTTATGAAAATGTCAAGAATATATAATTTTTTACTCTTTGATTTTCTTGAACTTTAAAACAATTTTTATACTGGATGTATGTCATTTCAAACCTATGGAGAGACATAACTGCTTCACATCAGCCAATGTACTGAAACTCACACAAGCTTAGCACAGAACCCACACAAAAACCTGGGAGCTTGCAAAGACCAGAGGAAAAGGCATGCTTGGACTGTTACATCTATTGGAAAATATGCAGTTTCACATTTAGAAGCAATTCTGCCCTTTCTTCCTCAAGACCTTTTAGTTTCCAAAAAGAGAAAAGGTTCAACATGATGGCGTTTCAAAAGGCAGTTTTCACATCATGCAGCTATGAAACATACTATCAAAAGATTCAGGTTTTAAATTTTGCATTTCTTCACAGAGATTGTGCAGGACAGTTTTTTACTTCTCTCTGGAAGTTACTGACTATGTTACATTTCACTTGAAACATCAAAGCTTAGAAATTTATCCAGATTACTACCCACTTTGATAGTATTCCTTGTTATTACCCAGCCAATGGAATCTCATAGATACCTCCTGTGTTACAGGATTCACCATGGTGAGTGCTATCAATTTTGAGGAACACTTTTGACTCTCTGTCTGATTCTGATCTTATGCAAACTGGAATAAACCTGAAAATTGTGCATAGCTCCTCCACAGTGCTAAGAAAACCAGTCTCCACTAAGTAAGCTCTTGGAAGACAGTTTCTATTCTATTTCACAAATTTGTAATATCCAGCAAAGGATATTGCTTTCCATTACCTGTTCATGAATTGAACCTAAGCTCATCAAAGTTAATGTCAGCATAAAGGAGAGCAAATATGATCTATTGGCTGTGGTGGTTCTGCTACTCTCTTAAATATACTAAAATCTGATCTCTTTGGTATTTGGCACTTATATGAAATTCCTACTGAACTAAACCATCACTTTTCATGTGTGACAAGTCTGGTATATTAATAACAAACAAAAAAAATGTGACTATTTGGAGAAATTTATATTGAGTCACAAAGATTAGTCCAGATACAAGATGAATACAAAGAACAATGAAAATACTGGAGTTATTATGATAGTATGTAGCATTTGGCACCTGAGAGAAAATAGAAGTAGGAGGCAGAAATCTGAATGTGTGAAAGAGCTTGATATTCACTGTTGCACAAAAGCTCCAAGCTGTAGTAGTTTGAATAATAGAGAAGTCTGAGAAAGTGCTGATAATGTGGGCTACTGTAGACCAAAGTACCACTAGTGCAGGCAACAAATGGCTGGGGCTCTGAATGGGTACTGCCAGCCTCAGGTGACTGCAGAGGGGGTTGAACTCTTATTTGGGTAATTTCTTAAAATCAGGGAACATGATCATCTCTGCTCTCCCATGAAGACTGACATGGTTTTTTTTTTCTTCAGGCTTTCCAGACAGAGCCTTCTCAATAAATTCAATATTTCTGCTATGTTTTACAGTATTTAAACTCTCTTTGGGCATAATTTGTTAGAATGTAATAGGTATGTGTAGGAAATTCTTACAGATTTTATATCCAGAAAGTTGTTCAGTAAAGAAAAATTCAAGCTTAGGCATCAATCATTGTAAAAAAACCATGAGTCAAATAAAACAAAGCCCTTAAAAGACATTAGTCAAAAAGCAATTACCTTTTTTCAAAGCCTGGCAAATAAAAGGATGTTTTGTAATACCTGAAAAATCTCTAAGATAACTGAATACATCATTTGACTAATGTTATTCATCTACTAACAGGTATGACCTCATTCTAGATGCTATTTCAGAGCCAGCCCTTAATGACAATTAGGATTTTCACAGACTCCAAAACTGACAATAAGTAGTAGGCACTTACCTTGCTAGCCATATAAGGCAATGTCTTTACCTTCTATTTGTGTTCAAAGACCTATCACACTAAGTAACCAATAAAGGAAGAAAAATTTACCTTTTTCCTTAGTGCAAACCTAGGATTTACCTTTGGTCCAGGAAGGCCAATTCCTACTGATCCCTTTGGTCCAGAGAAGCCTCGATTTCCTTTTTCTCCCTGAATAGAATATGAAAAGTAAGTTTAACTGAAAATTAAACTAAAATATATGCAGTGTCTATTAACTTTATAAAGCTCTGCATTATAGAGAAAGTCAGATATTTGTATTATGTAGTGAAGCACATACAGAAGTGGTCTGAAGCGGGAGAAATAAGCAATTAAGTATGATTCAGAACACACATGAAGCCTTTATGAAATATATAATGAAGAATTTATTCCTGATTAATTAAATGAAATATTGTCATTTCACTGAAACAAATGAAAGAAAAAAGCAACCTTACTGAGGTTCAGATGTTATCCATCCAAACTACAAGAAGTAAAACGAGGTCCAACACAAAGGTTCTCTAAAAATACACACCCAGAATCTCTGCAGGGTGACTCAGTTTTTCTGATCTTAAGTAAATAAAAAGACATCTTTGCTTTCACAATACCCAGAGCAGAACATCTTTCTGATGATATTTCAAAAGGCAATATCAGTCCAGCTACAAAGTTTAAATCTGTTTATAATGATTGTTACACATGCTCTGGTGCATGCACACAGCTTTGAAAAGCCAGTTCATGCTACCAGTGTGGGTATATATGTGTTATAAAACACATACAGAATATCCTTTACAGCATCTGTCTTCCAGAAACTTTCCTGCTTTATTTAATAGGGTAACATGTACTTTTTTCAGATCAACTGCTGTATAAATGCTGCACCACAATTCATATTACATACATAATTCACATAACAGCAGTGCCTGGTGCAGATACCAAAACCAGCTCCAGAGAATGTCAGTGAGATCAGGAGCAGTCATGACCTGCACCAAACCTAGCCTACAAGATTCAAGCACAAGGTTAGTTAATTTTATTTTTCAGTCAAAAGCTCTCAGACTGTCTCACTAAAGCGTCTTTTACTAATACTTGCACAGCTGCACAAACAGGTCTAAAGGAGTTATACTGCTCATAATGGGCAGAGAAATACAAAAATGTTTCCAAACTAGTCAGGGCATACTAGTGCAGAAGGACTGATCGCTGACTGCTCCTGCTGTGCTGGATAGAGGCTTACGGATTTTAAAGGTGGAGAAGTAGCTGCACAGTTCACAGCCAAGTCAACCATCTCTTCCTTGTACTCAAGGCTCCTGACTCCCATGAGTTGGGAGTTCACCAGGAGTTAGACAATGAGGTGCAGCTCTTAGAAGAGGTAGTGCAGTATGAGTCATAGTCCATGGATGGTTTTCCCTGTCCAAATTCCAGATTTGACTGAGATCCTGCTGGGATGGGAGCTCTTCTTCTTGCACACAGGTGCGTCATGGTCTTGCCCTGTGCTAGGCAAAGGCACCCACTGCACTCCACTGGAGTACTGCTTTTACAGTCCTGCCCTGCAGGAGCCTTTTAGTCCACTACCCCTAACTCGGGGAGCTAAAATGCTCTGTCACCATTGAGGCTACCTACACTGACCTGCTCACTGGTAGCCTCTTGCCTCTGCAAGCAGAACTTCCCTTTCCCTCTCCCCAGTTTCTGATGGCAGCAAAAATTAAGACACTGTTACATAGACTCTGGAGACAGGAAAAGAAACTGTGATGCACCAAATTACATAGATGATTCACTAGGAAAAAAATAATTTCTTGCCAATAGATAATACTACTTAGGCAGTGGAATGCATAAGGCATTTTATTTTGTGCTGTTGTAGGAATGCACAATGACTATTTAATTTAATTTGCTTTAAGTCACTTTTTAGCAGGATTGTGCTTCCTGGGTCCTTCAAGTAGGTTACTGTTGAAATGGCTTTTAAACATGTGTGATACTGAAAGAGTGGGCCAGCTTGTTCCAATGCTTGCTGAATAGCACTAGGACTACCTTTCCTGATTTGCATCATCACACAGATTCCCGATTGACACCTTTTCAGATCTGCAGAGTACATACATATGAATCATTATTAGGATGTGCTGCTGTAGTGGGTCTGTCTGAGCTGATTTTCCCCATACAGCCCTCATACTGCAGTACTGGGACCCAGAGGGTGTTGATAACACACCCATGTTATGTCTAGCCGTGAGTGCTCACACAGCACCAAAGGTACGGGGGGACAAAATTTGTGAGGGGTTACAACCCGGACAGCCGACCTGAGCTGACCAATAGGATATTCCATACCATATGACGTCAGCTCAACTATAAAGGAAGGAGGACGGGGGAATTCAGGGAGGAAGATGTTTGGCCTCTGAGCAACCGGTACGAGTTCTGGAGCCCTGCTTCCCGGGACAGGCCTGACACCGCCTGCGGATCGGAAGGAGAGAGTAACAGCTTCGCTTGCTTTTGCTTCGCACATGTGCGGCCTTGCTTTCTCTGCTGTTTATTAAAACTGCTTTTTATCATAACCCACGTGTTCTTCTTTTCCATCTTATTCTCTCTCCCCGCTTGCCTTGCTGATGGAGGTTTGGGGAGGCGAGGGAGTGATAGAGGGACTAGGGGTGGGCACCGGGCACTCAGCCAAGGTAAACTCACCACAGCTGCATATTCCAGTGGTCCTTCAGTAACAGAATCATAGAATGGGTTGGGTTGGAAGGGACCTTTAAAGGTCATCTATTCCAAACACCCCTGAAGTGAGCAGGGACATCTTTAATTAGATCAGGTTGCTCAGACCCCCATCCAACCTGACCTTGAATGTTTCCAGGGACAGGGCATCTAAATATCAGATCCAACAAAACTATAGATTTATTGCTGCCATTTGTTACGACCCATTTGACATTGTTAGGATGGTACTGAGGCAATGGAAATTGAATGAGACCTACTCTTCTAAAAAAACTAATACCTGTACAGTTGACATTTCTGACAGGCACAAGTGAGTTTTATCCTTTAAGACGTCAACTGTAGACCCAACCTGCTTCCTCTACTTATGCAATCAATCAACATCAGAAGGATTTATCATAGATACCATAACTAAACAGTTAGTAAAACCCAAGAAGTATGCTGTATTAATTAAAAAATATTTATTGCTTTGCCAGTTCAATCCACGTACGTAATTAAATTCAAACTTCATCATCAGTCTTATCATAAAAACCAAAATGGTATGTATGTGAAAATGCAAACCCTTGGATCCCTGACTCTAATATCCTGCTAGATTACTGATCAATAAGCAAACTTCTATGTAAAAATGTCATTCTATGAACAGAGTGAAGATCTCAGAATGTCTAGACTGTGGTTTTGAAAGGAAACCAAGCATAAAAAGAGAAGACCTGTGAATGTAGCTATCAACATAAAGTTATTCAAAATCAATCTCTTTTTTGACATTCTGTTCTTACCATCATGTGGAGGTTGAACTCTATGTGTGTATATATATATAAGTATAAATATATAAAATACTTGGAGTAATAGTTCAGATGCAGAAGTATAGCAAGTTTAAGTTGACGAAGAGTGGCCAAAAAAAATGAAGCTTGACGTGGCTGTGAAGAGATAGAAGGATGAAAGAGACAGAAAGGAGCTCAACAAGCACTAGTGTATGGAGGAAACAGGTACTACAGGAGCAAGACAGTTGCCAAAGTTGCTCAGAAAGAAGTTGTTGCTAATAATTATATATATTAAAAAAAATCATAGTTTAAAGAAATAATTAAGGGAAGAAAATTTAAATGACAAGACTGTACCTACAAAACTCATGGAATGCTATAGAAATACCACAAGCTGAATTTGATCCACCGCATCATTACAATTTTGGTTTCAAACCCAAAGACAAAGGCCTTCCATAGACACAGCACATGCTACCTTTCTACATGCCTAAATTCCGCATCCTTATATTACAAACATGCTTTTGTCTGACTGTGTGTGTCAGTGGACCATGTTCTTCCACTGGAAGTTGTATACATTTCTAAAATATGCTTTAGGTATTTATTCATAGCACTGCCAACATGACATCCAGAACTCTGAGTGTCAAGAGAGAAAGAGAGATGTATATGTACACACTTAGCATATTTTGACTAACTTTCATCTTTTTTTCAGGAACAGAAAAAATATTACATAATCTGTATATTTTTTCATGTATCATCAGATGCATTTGATTGCTGAAACATTTCTATTCAAAATGGCAATTGTGCTTTTATAAACAACCTCACATATGAATAGAATTAACAAAGATATATCCCAAGTACGAGATCCTGGAAACACATCAGAAATATCTATTAAAGCCAGGCAGGAAATAGTTTTCCTATACCACAGAGTCACACAAAGATGGCAGAAATTTTTCTATTTTCCACAAGAATAGAGCAAAGAACCTTCAGAGATTCAGCAAACAAAGGAAGAAAGACAATAAGAAGCTCCTTATGCTCTCACATTAATACGTAATAGCTTTGTGGTTACCAATAACAATTAACATAGAAGAAAAGTGCAAGCAAAACAGAACCAAAGACCTAGACAGTCATGACTCTAACTGTGTAGGTATCTCTGTCTAGCAAAGTCCTGAGACAAGATAAATCAGAATCTGTTAAAGAGTTATATATTAAGGAGAAAAGAAAGAACACGCTAAAGCATGTTTTTATGCTATGAAAGATCTCACAGTGAAAAATGGAAGGTCTGTCTGCAGTACAAAAAGGGAAATGATTGAACATGAATATTAAAACAGAAGACATTGAAGCTAGAGGCAAAGCAAGTACTGAAAAGAAATTCAGATGGAATTGGTGCTTTTCTGGTAAAGCTTATATGAAGTCATTCCTTGCTGAACCAAAGAAAGGTTCTGCTCTGAAACATTTTGCCAACAAAATATATTTTAATTATTTTTGTTTGTTTGTTTCTGCATGTCACTTTTTTCCAGTGAAAACCCATTTTTTCAATGGATTCCCTGGTGGCTTTAGCGTCTACAGCCAACAGCAGAGAGGCAACTTTCCTAACCCACCTAAAACAGTGCCCCTCTTAACAAATCACTGCTGGTTTGATAACTCAGAGTTGGACAGCTGAGCACAATCTTCCTGATCCAGGGAAATATTCAAACATATGTTCAACTTTAAGTCCACTTATTTAAGAGAAATAGGAGAACTTTGGCTTGTGCTCTCCTACAGCCTCTAGTTTTAACGATTTTCCACATATTTATAACAAGGCAACTTATTAACTTTGAATGTTCAGAATATGTTACCATGTGTGTGTTTCTCCTTATAAGGAGAGAAGTTGTGGTTATGGTTGGAACTGGGTGAATAAAAACCTGATGAAGGGTACGTGGGAGACTGGCTAATATATTTGATATTCCTATATGTGGTGTTTGACTTATTTTGATATGGTAGATCCCTGTTACTGTCTTTGACAAGGGCATCCAGAGAAAACTCTGCATGTTTTCTTTGGAGCATCCTTTACATCTAAGTAAATCAGTAAGGTGTAGCAGAGATGAGACTTTTTTCCCAGGTGAAATATATTTGTAATGACAAGAATAACAGGAGAGCAATTTGGTGCCAATAATCCCCAAAAGTCAACAGTTAAAGTAAATACTACATACCTCATGAACAAGAAACTCAAATATACAGTTAATATTTGCAGGAGTTCACTGACTCAGTGGCAAAGAGAAAACCAGACAATTAACAGTTTTGAGAAGAAACTGGACAGATATCACATTAAACTGGATTACCTTGCTTCCTTGTATGCTCCGGCCAGAGGGGCCACGTAGACCAGGCAAGCCTGTCCGTCCCATAACACCCTGTAATAGTAGGGAGAAAAAGAATTAGGAGGCAAATGCTATTCCTGGTAACACTAAGGGAGTAATTTCAAAATCACTGCAAGTAAAAAGTAAAACCATGTCACAGACTTGTTCTGATACTTCTTTGGTTTATGGTTTCTCATTGTGGGCCTTAGTAATTATCCTTGGCAAATTCCCAGGAAAGCAAAGTAACAATTAAATTGAAAATAATTAAAGAATAAAATATGCCCATGACACAGTGTGATATTCCCCCCAGCTTTTCCTGTGTAGAAACCAACAGAAACCACCTTTATGTAACATCTTTGTGCAATCACTCCACACAAGGGAAGCACAACAGCAAAGGCACAAAGGACCAGAGCATTAAGTGCCAGTACGAGCTTCATAAAAGTTTCTGTAGAGCTCAGGTTGGATTTTTGATCACTGTCTTTTAATAAATAATCACTGTGTTCCAATACAGTAAATGGAATTAATTCAGTGCTATGTAAATTACCTATATTTTGCATATGGTGGATATTTAGGCAGAAGTATATCAAAGTTGATCATCATTAAAAATAAATACATAGCTCTAAATATTTAACTTGTTAGTGATGTTTGGAAAGCATTATTGTTGTTTTTGTAGACAAAAAATTTACGACAAACTTTGACAGAATCTCTTATGAAAAATACTGTTAAACTATGTATTTATACACAGGAATTCACACAAAACATTGTGCTAAATAGTTTGTCTCACAAACTAGATGCTACAAGCAGGTCCTCACCCTTGAAAAAAAAGTATTGTTTCCTCACAGAATATCTCACTTTTCATTCTCAAAGGCTTTGTGGAAGCTTTTGTGTCACAGATTTGTAGGATTTGGACACTCAGTCCAGAATTACTTCTTTTTAAACAGCGTCTGTATGATTTACCAAGGTATTGAAATTGCTGCAGCTTTCAGAAAGCAAGGCAAAGTCAGACACACACCATGAGAAAATATTAATACTGTCACTCATTGCATTTCTGTAACAGGTTGGTAATAGCGATGTTTCTCCATTCAGATATTAATTTGTTCAAAATGGCAGTGGAGACTTCTGTTAATCTCTGCTAAGGAAATACAGAAAAAGTTACAAAGGCATCCTTATCTTTAATTTACATTAAAGTGGAGAAATATACACAATGTTTCTCCTCATTGCCTTCATAAAAATAATTGATGGATACACCTGTAATAAAGAAATCCAGGCATACATTGAATTTTTTTTCTTACCAATATACCTTTTTTGAATTATAAATCACTTTAGGGGGAGGAAAAAACTGCCCAGACATTGCATTCTGGCTGCTTATAGAATTAACTTTTTGTTTTCATATTTTTTTCCTTAACGGTTTTACTAATGAAATTAATTGGATTAAATTTCATTGAGCAAAAATTGCAAACATAAAATTCACATTTAACATATTTTCCACCACAAAAGAATCTCTTGGAAACATAACAGATACAAAGAGAAGAAATGCATAATTTAAGTGATTTATCAACCAGATAGTAATTCAATTTCCAGCTGTAATCTTAAAAGTTTAGCTAGAAATGTAATTTTCATCTAGTTAGTATTCTTTCCTAGTCCTGTTGGTAGAAGCGTATGGTCAGTGCCCGTGTTTTTATGCTTGATTTCTCGTGAAGTTGCACCAATGCCAACCAATAACTGATGAAGACATTTCGGTGTCTGAGAGATTAGAGGCTGGGCAGCCAGCATTACAAAAGAGCACAAAAAGCTTCAGCATGACGTCGTACCAACCTTGGGACCAACTATTGCAATTCCTTGTGGCCCTGGGGGCCCAGGAGGGCCTCTTATTCCACGATCTCCCTGAAAATAGTCACAGAAATGTCAGTAATTTATCACCTATCAACTGTTACATCCTTCATCCACTTACAAAGCAGTTAGTCAAACTACTGAGTTTAAAAAAAATAATTAAAAATGTTACCTACAAAGCCAGTTGCTTTATAGACAGATAATAAAAAAAAACCAACCCAAGATGCAAGCACCCACACTATTTAAGCTCTAGGTGAAGAACATTATTCCCCAAGCAAAGGTCCATGTTATCAAAATCACCAACAGAGTTAAGACTCTAATTTGCAAATTTATCAGCTACAGAAGAAAAAGAGAAGCAAACTCATTTGGAAACAACACCATTTTCCCACCATGTTCTGCAGGGGCTTAACTAGGCTCGACGGGGAGCTTACTAGTGGGACACAACAGTGATCATGCCCTTTACTGATACTGTGCTTGTTCTGAAATTAGAGACATTTAATTCCCAGAACTATCAAAATGGCGTTTGTGAAAACTAAATGAATTTTAATAGCATTGATATAGAACAAAAAGAGCAGCCTCTTCTTTGTTTCTTAAACATTTCTTAAAGCATATATGTTTAGCTTGATTTCTTAAGGAAATGAGGCTTAAGTGATACTCTGCCTGTTTCTGCTTGTCCGTGTTAATCCTCTTTTTTCTCTCAGTATATTTTGAACTCATCAGTTGATTTCAGCCAAATTCATCAGAAATGTAGGGGCCCTGAGTATATTAATTTTCAAAAGTTTTGGTGATAACTGGAGGCTGGGTAAAGGAGAGAGATTTGATTTATGCTTTTAGTGGGGAAAAACACCCCAGTGGGGGTTCATCTCTTAGCCAGGAGGCAGGCAGAAGGCAGCAGCTGGCTGGCCAGGGGAATGCAGGTCACGCTGAGCCCGCTGCTGCCTGTCATGCTGCAGACAAGCCCAGTGAAGGAGGTGGGGGTCAGGGGACATTACTTGTACAGGGAAGGCACAGGCACATGAATCAGCTTTGTTTTCCTCAGCCCATAACTGTACAAATGAGGGAATAGACACAAATTCAGCACATGATCACTAGAAAACTTCCATCACTTTGAAAAGAAAAAAATAAATCTGTAACTGGTAAGTTATAGATGCAGAAAATTCTTCATCAGGTTTAACAAATGTCCCTAAACCTATGCTTGTTCAGGCAAGTGCAAAAGAAAAACATTTTCTGATAATCTATTGATCGTTCAATATATTAGTAACAGAGCCAAGAAGAAATTGAATTTCTTGACAAAATAAAAAAATTCATTATAAACCCTCTTAATTGTACTTGGTTTTACACTCAGAAAAGCAGTAGAAAAGGCTGTGCCTGCAGGGGGAGCATTCTAACTAGGAGAGAGGTCCAAGTATGAATCACACAAATCATAGATGACACTTGAGTTGTGGTAGGTGAAAAGAAACAACATCTCAAACTGATTAAAAAGGAAGGAATCAGAAGTACAGAATCTTCTGCTGATTTCTTTTACTTTCCAGGAGGAATGTGCACAGTCATTATAATGACCACTTTTAGGTGAAATGCCCAAAGTTTAGTATCTAGTGAAGAGATCATTCCAATCTGTGTTTTTTATATACGACTAAGATACTCTCATGCTAAGTGCTGTTTATGTAAAATCATTAGGGTCTGAACTACGCTCAGGTTTGATGGATTTGAAGAGATGGGATCTCTGAATCCAAAGGCTAAGGCTTAGATTGAGCTTACAGGGCTTTCCCTCTTGATGTAACATTTGGCTTCTGAGTTGATTTATATCCCTCTTTCTCCCAAAGCACTGGAAACTGTGCACAGTTTGTGCCAGGACATACGCACGGTACATGGATGCTCTTATCTTTAAATTGGGGTGTCAAGCTAATCGGGTTAAACTGATTGCCATGTTCAGTTGGGAAGAAATTTCTCCCCTCAGATTTGGCCAGAGAATGGAGGGGGTTTTTTTCATATAGTCTGGTTTAGAAGAGGGAATTAAAGAGAGAGCTACTTTCTTTAGTAATTAGTGTTCTCCATACAAGCTGAGGTTTTTATATAACACCTCCCTGCTAATGCAAAGACCCAAGATATTGGCAATGCCCTTAGACTTTTTAACTATTTATTTTTTCCCCAAATTCTAGCTATAAATTCTTAAGGATTAGAATCATAAGTACTTGTAGGATTTAAGTCTGGAACATGCCTCTTTGCAGTGGGATGAATGGTAGATATTGCTGATTCTTTAAAACACACCCAGTTTCTTAATTCCTCCTGCAATGCATTTTCTTTCAATTAACTTGAAATTGTCATATTACTAAGAAATACTGAGAATCTAAGCAAATGTAGTCATCTTCCTATTTAGTACCATCTATTTTCAAAGGAATATTTATTATTCCTCAAGGTCCACACAAACAGTAATACAACCTTAAGCTGNATCGGGCACCCAGCCAAGGTAAACCCACCACAGCAGGAGAACTCTTCATGAGCAGAAGTTGCGCAGAGCAGCCAAAGTTTTACCTGCCCAAGCCTCCCTCTGAAATCAGCCAGAGGTGTCAGAGCTAAGAGGTAATAAATACAGATAAGACTTTGCATTATAAGGTTTTTTTAGGAGACCCTGGACTGCTGTGTCCTGTGAAACAGCCTGTGAACTGGTGCGATGGAAGTTGAATGGGAGGTTACCAACAAGTAAATGATTGCTTATGGTCCAGTATCCAATATACAAACAACCTGCTCTTAGATCAGCACTGAGCAAAGAGAGTGTAAGGGTGACTTGAAGTCATCTGCCTGTTCCTCCCATGGGTAACACATTCTTACACAGGGTCATTGCAGGTGAAGGATTGAATTTTAGCTTCACATGCTTAGTTAATACCAGATGTCTCACTGAAAAGTTCTTTTGTAGAGCTTAATAGTAATCTTCAAAGTTTCTGTATTTCTTGGCTTAGAGAAAAAGACTTTTATTTTGCTTTATGAGTTGTGAAATGGAGCAGTTCTTTTTTCTAAGGTGTGAGACTAAACTGTCCTCCAAGGAATTAATTTCAAGAAGGATTAATACTGTTCTTTGATGACATCTAATTTATTTCCTGTATTGTGCTTGTAGACAAGCTTGTCACCATCAGCAAAACACTGAACTAGAAAAACACCACTGAAACAAGTAACAAAGAGCTGAGTCAAGCTTATATATAGTATTCTAATGTCTATTCTGCACCATTTGTTCAAGAAAATTCATTACATGACCTAATGGTCACCTGAAAAATAAATCTTGGCTTCCAAATGTATATAACTCATTTACTATGAAACGTGTATTTGATACTGATACACACAACAGACACTGCAATACTCTCTTTAGTGAGAGCTAGTGCATATAATGGCATTTGTAAGAACAACATATTAAAAAGAAGACATTGCAGCTCTACTTTCTACATTTTCATTCAAATAGATAGGGCCCAAGCTGCAAAATTTATTTATATTGAAACTGAATCCAGCCCAAATGTTCATGTACTAGGGACTATGTTAGGGGTTTTAATAATCCTTCTACTATCCAGTTACTGAGAATGAAGCTTGCTTTATTTCTAGTACTGGGCTCTTGCTCTCAAATGTCTGCAATGCACCTCCTAGTTGGCAGCAGTGCTTTTAAATCAATTTTTTATTATATTCTGACATTACGTGCTTCTGTTTTAATGCTACAGAAAATAGGGTACTGCCAGGATTGAATGCATCCAACATGTTCCAATTTTGTTTTCATGTGAATTTGACCTCTGATACGTAAAATTCCTATCTAGCAGTGTGCACATATGTGAGCCATTTCTGAAAGTGGGGAGAACAGAGCTCTGATTCAGCTCGGTGAAACATTGCTATATAATGATACTCAACAGAATTTTAAATTAACTAGTGTGCAAATTTATGAGTCCCTTTTATCAAATAAATGTTCTTTTTTATATGCAGAGATTGTTGCTATTCTTCTTATATTCATTTTTCTAATGTGGAAGTAATGAGAGGTAGCCAGCCAGTGCACTTACATTTTATTTGAAAAAAAACAGAAAATTGTCCATTTTATGAACTAAGTTCTGGGGGAATTCCTGTAATTTAAGCAAATTGTTTTAGCTTGTGGCACTTTTTCTACAAAGAAGTTATGTTTGCTTTGTAGAAGCAAAACAGGAGCAAAAAATCAGGCAGGGAGAAAAGATGCTTACATATTTAGTTTCTTTTTTTGCCAGTGTACTCTACACCATGTCTAGTGTGGATGCATGGAACTAAATCACATATGCACCCATTTGGATAATGTATGCTTTGATGCAGCAGTCACACACTGCAAAAGCTACAGCTGCTCACTAATTATAGAAGCAATATCCATTTTCCCCCACGGGATTAACACACCAATCTAGGTGCATCATAAAAAAATCCCCAACTTACTTATTTTAAAGTAAAAAATATAAATTAAATTTTTATCAGATGTTTTTTAACTCCTGATTCTTTTTAATTTTCTGACAGAAACTGTTAGATAAGCACTGCTCTGAGCAGCCAGATTTGATGGGCAATATCACACTGCAACATCATCAAACCTGTAGATCTACACAAAACTTTTTATGGAAAATTTGATGGGAGCATGATTTTCCCTAACTGTCTTGTGTTACCTGCAAAGACAGCTATTCTACAGGATTCTTTGTAATATGACTCCTCCTAGAACAAGATGCTGCTTCTCCATAATCCATGTATATGGTGGCGCACTCTGAATCTACCCCATGACTGGTTATTATGAGTAGAACCTTCTGCTTGATAGACAGCTTCTAACTCTACATGTCCACCAACAAATAGTGCTACAGGTCCAATAGCAGTGAATCTGCAGCCTGGTGTTTACACTGTATGCAAGGTGAGGAGATCTGCCTGGTCTGCTCCTGTGGACTGATCACCCCCTGGGTGTAGAAGTACATTAAGAGCACTTCCATATTAGGTCATCTAGTTTAGTTTCATCTGAAGGAAACACATTCCCTGGATTATGGGACCACTCAGACCTCTTTGTGGTCCAGAACCCAAAGCATAGTAAATGGGTCCACCGGGAGACTCACTTCAGCAGTGTATTTCCAATCCAGCCTAAAACACCCATGCAGATCACCCAAGACCCATGTAGTTTGTTCGTGTGGCTGCCTGAACTAGACTGCACATGATGAAGTCTTGTTTCTTAGGCTGTAACATACCCAGTTCCCACAACCGCAGGAGGCCCTGCTCTATGAACCTGAAAACATAGCTTCCTTTGCATTCACGTTCTTCAACAATTTATTTGGTTCTTAGAATCAAGCTACCTAATTGTGACAATCTTTGTGACAGTGGAGATGACTTGCTGGAAATGAGGAAGATGCTTTTAATTTACATGACAACCTTGATCTGACCTGAAATTGACAGAAAACACAGAGAACAGCGATAACAATTTATTAGTTTGCCTCTGGCTAGTCTTTTGCTGGCTTTTTTATAGATCATGTGTTAGATAAGAGTTGCTATTACTAAATATTCCATTATACTATTTCCTGTTGTAATTAAATACTATCAAATTACAAGAACCTCACCTCTTGGTCACATCTGTTTGACTTTTGCACAGTCATATTTAGGTTGAAGTAATGGGTCTATTGCCAAATTTATTATTAATTGGTCATGTTCAACCAACACAACGCAGGTTGTATTCCTCCCCAAAAAGATCATAGAATCATAGAATCATCAGGGTTGGAAGGGACCTTAAAGGTCATCTAGTTCCAACCCCACTGCCATGGGCAGGGACACCTCCCACTAGATCACATTACTCAGAGCCCCATCCAGCCTGGCCTTAAAAATTTTCAGGGATGGGGCTTCCACCACCTCTCTGGGTAACCTGTGCCAGTGTCTTACCACCCTCATGGTGAAGAACTTCTTCCTAACGTCTAATCTGAATCTACCCACCTCTAGTTTTGACCCATTCTCCTTGGTCCTATCACTGCCCGACATCCTAAGAAGTCCCTCCCCAGCTTTTTTGTAGGCCCCCTTAAGATACTGGAAGGTCACAATAAGGTCCCCTCAGAGCCTTCTCTTCTCCAGACTGAACTACCCCAACTCTCTGTCTATCCTCGTAGGAGAGGTGCTCCAGTCCTCTGATCATCCTCGTGGCCCTCCTTTGGACACGTTCCAGCACGTCCAGTTCTTTCTTTACCAATAAACCTCCATTACCAGTACTATGAATGTGCTTCAGCCCAGAGATCTAGAGGGAAAGCAGTACTTCTTATGGAGTACTTCTCTCATGGAGAAGTAAGAATTTGATGTCTTTATAAAGGAATATGAATAACTCACTTCAATTGGCAATGATTTACATCACTTAGAGCTGAAATTGAAAACTCTAAGTACTATGATAGCTGATCTATGATTTAATTAAATACATATGTTATTATATTACAAGATTTACAGTGTTTTAAGAATAACCATGATAAAAAGACTAGGTACCATGTTCTCCACCGCAAAAAACGGATATATTTTCTTTTACTTTGCAGCTTTTATCTCCTCCTCTCTAAAGTATTTTTTAATACTGTATTCTATTTCCATCATTCACGATCTGGGCTGGAACTTTACTAATAATTATACAGCCAAAGAATTGCTTGTCCCAGCAATTACACGAATTCATGATTCTAAGAACAAAAGAGACTTGTGACCCACTTTTGCATCTCTCATATAAGCCAGGCACTATGATTTTCCTATGCGTGTTTCCGTATACCTTGGATATTTGTGATACTTTTCAGAAACACAACCACAAAAGTAGAGTTAAAAAATTCAGTTGTGAGAAATTTCACAGCAATTATTCTAATGGTTTCCTTTCACTTAACAAAATAATAAAATCATTTATTTCCATTTTGCATTTAACTCAAATTTCTTTATATTAACCCCCTATATTCCCACTGACATTCTGATTTATATTTCCCGGGTTTATAATCTTTCAACCATGGCATCACAGTGGGATATCATCTTATTTGAATAACTGACAAGACCTTTCAATTCCTTTTCTTTGGGAAACAATGCTTTCCAGAATTATGCATTTAGGAAGTGAGCGGAAATTCCAGACATGATGCCTCTAGACATTCTGTAGTTATAAGCTGCATTTTTATCAATATCCGCCTTAATAATTTCATACAAGATTTTAGGGTTTTAATGAAATGCTCTTCTGTAGCACCAAGAAAAATGTCTTATAACACTGTATTTTATCAAATCTGATAAACTCTGGAAAAGATATAATCTCATATTAAAAAATCCAACTAGTTTAGACATACGTATTTTCTGAAAGTCTATATTGGATAACATAACTGAAAATACTTCTGGTTTT
The DNA here is from genome assembly GCA_013401335.1 of Brachypteracias leptosomus. Taxonomy (NCBI): domain Eukaryota; kingdom Metazoa; phylum Chordata; class Aves; order Coraciiformes; family Brachypteraciidae; genus Brachypteracias; species Brachypteracias leptosomus. Next base: position 12,219 of record VYZX01009048.1, on the reverse strand, counting down.
TTTGGAGTTTGTGTCATGGGACAGACTTTACACTACTTTATGTGAAATGTCTTGTATTGATAAGTGGAAATCCAGAATGGAAGCACAAAGCCAGGCTTCCCAAACCCGATTGTAAGGTCAGATCATACTAAAATGAACATCCTTCAGTTTTTTCTTTACTGTGGATATGTTTCTAAGAGGATATTGTTGTTGTTTATTCTAAATGGGAATTCTCATGTTCTGAGAACTGAAGTTGAAAGTTCCTTTTGTTTGGGAAAAAACTTGTTTGGGCAGTATCTATTTTGCTTTCACTTGCAACAGGCTGTTTGTTTTCTATTTTGTAAGAAAGAAATAATTAATAAAACCACTCTGTGGGATTTTTTAAACCAATTTCTTGTATGATTGTAGTCTTAAGTCTCTTTTTTCCAACTTTTTATAACAGTAGCTACAATGCAACTTTTTAGGTAAATTACATAATGCTTAGAACTTTATAACACTTTACCTATTCTGTGTTTTCTGAAAAAAAACTTGGCAGTGTTTCACTGTTGTGTTTTTTATCAGTTTTGTTTTGTTTGTTGTTTTTTTTTGCTGCCAAGTTTTGCCTCTAAATTAATATTAATTTCAGATGAAGTCTTAAAATCTTCTCTTAGGAATCCATTTCTAGGAATTTAAAAAATATCTCAGTAGTACCATTTAATCAACATTTCCCCTGACTCCTTTGTGGTCTCTTGCACTTCTGTAGGAGAAAGGAAGTGCATAGTTATTAGGCAATACTCTGCCTGTGTTGGATTCCACATGGAAACACTAGCATCTAGAAACATCCCAGGTCTTTGGATGTATGGAAAACCTGCAGATTTGCATCAAGTATGGGCATAAAGCAAGAGCTGATTTCTTTCTATCATGGCAGAGAAGTCTATTGCAAGCTTTTCTCTAACTGCAATGGGAAGTGGGAGATGATATATATATATATATATGCCATTCTGTTCTAACACATTTTTTGGAAGATGTTCGTCTTGCCTACTGGTCAGGTGCATGTACTACCACTGTATTAGTACCTTTGCTCCAGTATCTCCCATGCCTTCTGGGCCTGGTGGTCCTGGAGGGCCTGGTGGTCCTTGAAGTCCCTGGTGCAGCATAGGAATAAAGCATGTCAGTAATCCTAAAGAGAGTATCTGTGTTCTTCAACAAATAAGATAATTTCAGCAATAGTTACTAATCTTTTCGGTTTTGTTGTATTTTGTCAAATCCTTCACATTTCTGATGTGTACTGAGCAATAGTGTTGTGGTTTAAGGTTTGGGGAAGGGGAGGGACAGGTGGAGCGGCTATTCTGCTCCCCTTCCTGCCACACTCTATAAAAGGACACAGGAAGTTCCGCTCGCCCCCTCCTCACTGGGATTGCTGCTGGCTCCGGACGGCTCTGTGGCTGCTACAACTCCACGTGGCTCAGGAGAAATCCAGTGGCATCCGAGGATCGGTGTTGTATATATTTGTATATATACCTTCCCTTGTTACCTCTGTATATTTCCCGTCCTCTGATATCCCTTTTGTTACTCCCTGTTAAAAGTTGTGATCTTAATTTTCCAACTTTGTGTGAGGCCTTTCTTCGTTGCCTGGGAGGGAAGAGGGGAGGGGGAAGAGGGGTGAAACTAATTCTGCTCTGTGGGGGTTGCCCTGAGCCCTAAACAGAGACAAATAGTCATCCTCAGTCCCAGGTGGAAACCTGAAAAGACTACCAGAGTGGTGGGAAAAAAGTCCAGCTCTTGACTTAAGAACATTGGAGTTGTTCTCAGCTCAGAGAAACCAGAGGGAAATCACAAACTGGAGGAAACTGGAGCTGAGCCATGACTTATTTGGAAGCACTCAGGTTCCAACTCAGTGTATTTGGGAGTGCCTGTGTGGTTGTAGTTTGAAATAAAGCTGAATTACAGGTATAAAAAAATAGTGCTAATGGAAATTTGACACGTGGTGATTAAAGGATGGCAACAGTATTTTCACCTTCTACTGAAAGGTTGGTCAAACATGTCTGTGTGGCTTTGGATGACTGAAATTTAGGATGGTATGCCCTTGTAATGGAATGTGCCAGCTAACACTCAAGCATTAAGCCCTCTGGAGCTAATCATGAGAAAAGCAAGAGAAGGAAAATTTAAAAAATTAAATTAAAAAAATAGGATTTAACGCCCCACCCCCTTGCCCCATTATGAAAAGCAACTGAAAAAACAAGGATTTGAAGGCTGCAATATCTGGCCAAGCAGATGTTATCAGGGATCTTGAACAAAATATATATGAAATATTGAAGTTAGCTAAAGAATGAAAGAGAAGATTACTTACACTTAGTTAAGTAGCTAAATACTGAGTTACCACACAGTAATTAATTCTTTTGTAGAACACAAAGTCTAGAATTAAAATCATACTTACAGGTTCACCTTTGTGGCCATCACCTTTTCCTCCAGGGGGTCCAGGTAGTCCCCGTGCACCCTAAATACAAAACATTAAGTCAGGTATCGTGCCAGTAGCTGGATCATCACAATGTAACAAATATTAACAAATATGTAAGGAAACAATTTAATATCCTTTTGCAATTATAGAATAGCAGTTAGCAGCTCTTGCAATTTGTTCACAAAGATCAGAAATTTTTGTGCTTTTTTACTGTCGCTTCAGTTGATCAGATTAAGATTTCAGAAGAATAGGAGCTCTCATTAGGAAATTATTAATCTCTAGATTTGCAGTTGCAGAGAGAAATCTTCAGAACATTGGCTTTATCTTCAGCTAACAAAAAGCTAAATATTGTTTTTAAAAAGTTACACTTCTATGACTTTGGAGGTAAGTCCTGACATTTGAACACTGAATTTAACAATACTGAAACATAATATGCTGGCCTTAAATTATCATATATTACACATTTTGTAATCACATTAGTTCTCTCATACAGTAAAGAAAAACTGTATTCTACAAGGGAAAGAAGTAAAAGAAACAAATACAACTGGTTATAAGAAATATGTAATTTCTCTTAGTTTAGCCTAAAATGCTCTGTATCAGGAGGCAATCACTCCTCTTGACTCTTTTACTGACTCCCACTAAACATTTGTGCATTTGCAAAACCTCAATGCTCCCTTTCACAACCAGAAGGGAAGCAAATAGACATCTTTTCCTCCTTCCAGTGATCATTTTCTTGACATTTAATGAGGAAATTAACTGAGTTTGCAACAGACTGCTCCTCACAGAACCAAGAGGGAAAACATGCTACTTTCAGGTATCCTTCAAGATATGCTGGCAGTCTGTACTGTAGATGTTCACATGACAGCACTGCCAACTGGAAGTCCTTATAGATACTTGTAGGTCACATATCCACCCCACTCCTAAGCACGGTATGTATATGGCCATACAGGAAAAAGTATATATCCTTCACTCAGTCCCACAGAACAAAGAAATGTGAATGAACTGTCCTGCAAACTGTTGGAGGGATAGTTATTAACATACATACAGATTACACATCCTGAAGAATAATCACATACCAATAGCAAATATTTCCCTATCTATTCCTGTAAAAATAAATAGCTAGAAAAAAAGAAACTACAACTGGCTGAAAACTGCTGTTTCATCAGTGTGCTGTGTCTGAAAATTTCTGCAATAATATAACGCTTCAAGAAACCATGAATGGATTTCTAATAGCAACTCAGATCTCAGCAGCTGGTCTGAATACAGTGTCCACGACTGGAGAACAAACCAACTCATATTCTAGTTACATATCCAACAAAAACAGACTTCAGGTCCAAATTTCCTCTCCCATGAATGTCTCTAATACAGACACAAGCAATCAGATCTTCTTAACCAATTCAGACCAGTCAAAGAAAAATTAAAGAGCTGCGTTGGCTCTCCTAAAGATATATATCTTCAGATTCTAAGGTTAGGAGGTAAATGAACAAAGAAAGACAAGGTAGACTCAACGTTCTGGTTGAGATGAAACCCTGAGAGCACTTTAAGATGGAATTTGGGATAGGAATGCAAGTATGCCTTACTGTACAAGAAAACTGTAGAAGGAAGGTCACTCCTGTATTAATCTCTCCTATTCTCCAGTCCAAAGGGATAGTTTCGCTGGAAGAATCCAAACACTATTGATGACCATACTCAAAACTGCATAAGCCCTGGAAGATGTTTCTTCCTGTTTCCTAATTTTCAAATGATAGAATTCTGGTCCAGTTCTGTGAAAATTTAGCTGAGTGTGCTTCTTGTTCATAAATAGCTTTATAATGGAATGCCAATTTTACCTCTTCCTCATTCTTAATATCCACAATTCTTAAACTGTGGATAAAATGAAAAATCTTTTAGAAATGTTTAATAATTTTTTTTTTAACAAGAAAGGAAAACACGATTCATGGGTTCATCTTTGTTTTTACTTCTAATTCCACTACAGTAAAAAACAGCCAGACGGATGTTTTCATTTAATTTTAGCAGACCACTGTAAATACCAAATGCGTGTTAACACAGTCTCTTCTGAAAGAGCTGGTATTTTGTCAAGCTGCTGGTTTTGCCATTAGTAACGTAACTATAAATCTACTTAAGTCAAATCTACAGCCAAATCTGTGAGAAACGGTTCTCTAGTCCAGATCATTTAGTTTAAATTTTTTTAATAGCTGCATCAAAAACACACAAGAGATGGCTCAGGAGCAATTCTGTGATTACTGCTTCTCAGTTTTGTGGGGTCTGGAAAAGACAATCACAGTGATTCACTCCAAGTTAGAGCACTGGCAACAAGGCAAGTGCAATTGAAGTCACAGATGGCGTACTGAATTAATTAATCTACTTTGCTGACCATTCCAGAGCAGGTTTTAAAGTCACTTTCTGAAGCAGTAATATAGAGCTAGTTGCTTCTACACTCTTTCAAAGAGAAAGAAAAACAAAACCAACAAAACTCAAAACACAATATAAACATAAATCTTGTGTCCATGGTCATTATTAAGAAAAAAAACAACTGCCATTAGCAAAATCTAAATGATTAAGTATACAACTGGGCAATTAAGTCACAATCATCATTTTTTATAAGAAAAACAGAGTCAAGTAGCATTCTGTGTTACAAAGTAAATTAGAGTTTTTGGAAATTCAAAATTATAAGCTACTGAATGTATGTGGAACAATGCACTATCCAGCATCCTCTGGTAGGTGTACTGGTTTAAGTCTGTCAAGTCAGGAGTAAAGCTTTATTGGTATTCCTAAGATGTTATCACACAAAAGTTGCTGCATTAAGTTACATTATTTTGAACTCTCTCTTGGGCCTATCAACTATATTCCTAAGAAGTGAAACAGTGAAATTGGGTGGAACATTTTATGTGCAGACATGGTAAATGTGGAAAAAACCAGAGGTTTACTAAGAAGGTTCCTGATTTCAGTCTGGAAAGATTACAAGAATGGCATCTTTCCCAAACACTGAAGGATGTCTTCCTGACTATTCCCTTATCACAAGGGATGACTTACAGAAAGTTTCAACCCAGATCAAGACTGATGATAGCATAAAACGCTTTAGAGGGGAGGAGGTGAAAGCTGCAAAGTAAAGGAAACACAACCAGTTTTTACAGTGGAAGACACGGGATCTGTTCTAGGGACTGCATTTTTCAGTTCTTAAATAATGCAGAAAGGTGAGAAAGGCACTGTTTTCTAATGATGCCATATTATTCTGATTAGGTAAATGAAAGGCAATTCCAAAGAGTTGAGGAAAAATCCTGTTTAAAGGTTTGAGTAATTTGGTGATAAAATATAAGACTAAATTCCATGTTAATAACTATAATGCATTATGCAAGGAGAAATAATAGTCATAACTTTATGTACCTAACAGTCATCCTGAACTACTACTACCACTTAAGAAAAAGGAGAGATAGAGCCATTCTTTCAAAAGGTCACTTCATAGCTGAACAATGATAAAACCCCATGAATTTTATCTTTTGCAAATTAAACTATATCCTCTTCCTCTAATGTATTTCCCACTCTCAAGAATATGGTCCTTGGTCTCACCTTAATCTCTGAGCAGACTTATGTCAAGTCAGGTGTAGTACAGAGTTGTGCAGAGGAGAATTTTTCAGTCTTTCACTTTTGCAAAGACTGCAATATCTGCGTTACCACTGAATCCTCAGTTGTATCTCTGGTCTTTCATTTGTGTGTTGATCTTACCAGTTCACCACTAAAGGCTAGAACAGTGAGCACAGCAACCCTGCTACAGACTACTGTACTCCATTTTTGGCGTTCAAGTTAAAAGGTAAAGGATATAACCAAGTAAATCCTATTCTGTAACCTATTTGCAAATAAGTACTTCAAAACACCCATGTTTTAAATTCTGTGTTGTCGGTCTTACTTATGGTTTTGAATGTTCAAGATTGGTAATACTGAAACACTACTGTTAAAACAACTAATACCTCTCAGTTTATACTCAGTAAAGAGCTTATTGCCTATAGAGAGGTATAAAAGACGACATGAGATAATGAAAGCTGGAGATGAATTTGAAGAGTTACCTTCCTGATGAAGACTTCCTGGGGGAAGTTTGCAGGGTGAGGTATACTGAACTAGTTATTTGATCTATTTGGTGTTTCTTCTTTGAAAATATCACAAGTTTATTTACAATATTTAATTTACAATAGATTTTACCTGGAATGATGGAAAAGTTGAAGAATTGGTCAGTTACTTTCCTGGAGAAGTTGTTCAAGCGCTTTCAACATTTTAACAAGAGTTTTGCATATGTCTTATGCTTCTTTATTTTCCATCTTTCATCTAAAAACTCCTACCGTTGGTCCCATTATTGAATTTCCAGGAAGTCCATCATCTCCTGCTGGCCCCTCATGCCCTGGATCCCCTTATCCAAAAATAAACAAACCCAAAACCATATTAATTATTTTCCATTTTAATTTTTGAAGTTTTACAGGCAAGAACAAGCATTCAATGCTTTCTGACAGTGAGCTAGGTAATATGAAATTAGTATTTCTAGCTTTTACTACTTCCATTCTGACCTCTCTTATACTTTTGCTTCTCTGCAACTGTGTCAAAAAATTTCTTCTGCCTTGATGAATAACTTGATGGCTTTAGTTTTCAGCTGAAGGTTGAATATCATAATTCAGTTTCAGTGGCCAGTTTCACCTGTGGCTTCTGCCTGCTTTTGCCCACACAAGCAAGGCTGTTTGCTCATGTTATCCCTTCACAGAGAAGAATTTGGCCTCTTCTAGTATTTAATTTTAGGCAAAAGATGTTTTGCTTTATATTAAGGATTTTAAAAAGAAAACTTCATTTTTAAATGAAACTTTTACAGTTTCTAGCACTAGTGAGAAGGACAAGGAGTATTTCAGGAAATATCCACTAGGGAATGCAGATCAATGTTCTGTCAGAACAGCTGAGCAGCTGTAACCATGAGAAAGGAATATGAGAAAAAAAAGCTCTCTAATGTTACTGCCTCCATATCAGTAACATCGTAATAGCTGTCAAGGGAAATAAAAGTCTAGCCCTCAAACATGGGGGTAGCTTAAAATAAATAAATTTCCAGTGGACACAACCATGGCTGTCCAGGAGTTAAGACCTCTAGGGACCACCCACTACTACATCAAATACTTAGAGATGTGCTAAGAAGACCTCAGACCATGGTGACTCCCAACTTTGCAAACCATGCAGATTCACTGCATTAGAAATTTATAAAGTCTGCTTTCACTACTGCAGATACCAGGATGATCCAAGAACACAACTACTAGTAAGCATTGTACTTTCCACAGTGGAGAGAGAAAACAGACCTGTATAGCCTGTTATATTATTCAACAATTGTCAGAAACATAGCAGATATTTCTATAAACAAAGAAATTATTATGGAGCTAGAGAGACAGTTTTGTATATTTTCTAAAACTCAACTTGCATTTTATAATTACCCCAAATACTTGTCTTCTTGCATCAGCCACTACAAATAAAAGCCCTCATCTAAAATTTAGTAAAGGGTTTGGAAAAACTCCTACAGACTCTAGTGGATTTTGGATCATGGCCAGTCTGCTATGAAAGTTATATGATCTATACTGAACAGAATAAAATCAGAGTGAAAAAGGCAATAAAGTCTACAAATTTCTTATTTTTCAGCATGAATTTTAACAGAAACCAATCTTGACTCACTTACTGGTCTATTAAAAAATGTCACTGTAATGAGCAAAATGTGAAGAGACACCAGTGTAGTGAAACCTGTCTTTGTACAAGTTGTGTCCTACAGGACACCCCTTGTATTTTCCTGACCTGAAGTTTGGCACACTATTATGATTTTAAGCCAATATAAAAATGTAAGCATCACACAATCCTCTCCTTTATTTCTTCTCTGTGGTTGTATTTTCACTCCAGGTGCACCCCGAGCTGCTTCTGTTCCCTGCTTTCCTCCTCCTCCATGGACAAACAAGTCCAAACCACATCCT
>VYZX01009046.1:539000-640930 GCA_013401335.1 Brachypteracias leptosomus | reverse complement strand
GACGGTGGGACCGCCGGCCCTTCCAGAGCTGGGGGAAACGAGCCTCTGGCCTTAAAAGCATCTCACCCCCATGCAGCAGCACTGTGGGGATGTGGGGGTCTTGTGTCCCCCTCCCTACACCAGCACTTGCTCCCCTGAGACCTCCCAGCACACCCCAAACCTCCTCAGAGAAACCCCAAAGCCCTCCCGGCCCTACAGACACATTTCCTGGGGGAAACATTGAGGTGAGCTGGGATTTTAATTCACTCACATCACCCAGGTTGTGGGTTCTCAGCTTTGGGTACCTAAAGATACAGTGGGATTATCTGGGTGCTACTATCAGGGGGCACAACCCTCCTGGGGGCGGGGGGGGAACTCACAACAAACTGTGCCTGTCCCAGTGCTGGTCTGGCCAGAGGGAACAAGAACCCCCAGCTCCCAGCCCAGAAGAGGACCCTGACTTGCTCCATCCCAGCAAACCCCAGTGGAACCTGCCCCCCACCCCACAGGGAAAACCCTGTTCTGCTCCCACACTCTGGAGACCAGGAACAAGCTGCAGCCCAGGAGAACCTCTCCACACAAACTCTGCTTGCAGGGGGAGGGTGCAGGAAATAAAGCCCAGCTAATGAAGGGCTGATGGGGAGCAGGTGGAAGGGGCAGCTGCCAGGGAACGAGGGGGAGGGATCAGCCCCTCCACACCCTTCAAAAGCTCTGCCCATTGCCCCCCCAACACACCTACTACCAGAGTCAGAGGTGAGGATGTTGGGGAACTCCTGCACCAGGCTCTTATCACTGGGGAAGGTGTAGATGCAAGCAAAGAAGTGAGTGCAGCATGGCAGCATCAGCATCATCTCCTCCTCAGCTGAGATGTCCTTGCTGGGTTTCAGAACCTGGTAGGAGCAGGAGAACTCGGGGTCCAGCACCTTGTTGTCCTCTTGTGGATGAAGCAGGTGTGGAGGTAGCCCAGGCTGTGCTTCTGCTGGCCTTGCCCTTCACCTCCAGGATGTTCTTGGTGATGCACTGCACCAGCTACTACTTGGGCTGCCAGAAGGTTTGTTTGATTTTGGGGGGAAACCTGCATGGAATTGAGCACTGAGCTTTTCAGGGTGAGTGGGGTGGCCTCGGTCTGGCAGTTGAGGGCAGCTGCTTTCATACACAATGGCATGTAGTAGTGGCCAGAACTTTGCTGCATGATGATGGGCCTGCCCACCATCTGGATGGTTGTTTCTGAGACCCTCAGCTCTGCAAAACACAGGTAATCTGGTCCCCAGTCGTCCTACCCCACTGAATAAACCTGTAAGCTGGAACTGGTGATGATGGCTTTGATGCTGGGCTGCTTGGGCATGGTGCAGTGGAATATGGTCCCACAATTCTTGCTCTTGCAATTCAGCCCTAAGTGATGTGATGGGGACATTTTCAGATGTCCTAGAGCATGGCCTTCCCCAGGTCAGACAAGAAGAAGGGGATTTGGTCATCACTGATGCTGGCTCCTTCCTCTGCTGACCCTGGAAGGGCAGAGATTGGGGTGGGAGGTGAGTTAACCTGAAGTTACAGGACATGACACCCAGTGCCCCAGAGGCTCTGCACCCTGATCAGGCAACAAAGAGGAGGATGTTCCCTCTGGAGTAATTAACTAATTAACAGAGGGATACAGACTGAGGAAGGATGTGTAGGCACAGGAAGATGAGCTGGTTTCTTTATGTCTTTTAAACCAGAAGCAGCTGGAAGCCTCTAGCCTGTGAGCTCTTGAGCAGCTGGATTCTGCTGGTTATCTTCATGTCCAGCACATGTGAGAATTATCCATGTAGCTGGTTAATCACCAGCAGGATCCCTCCCCTCCCCTCAGTGCTCGTTTCTTGGTAGCTGCTGTGACCGTGGCGGTGGTGGTGTTTATCCCTCTGAGTCCAAGCTTGAACCAGAGTTCCTGCCTGTCAGGAGTCGTCAGGGGTGGGGGAGAGGGTACTGGGGCTGCCCAGGACCATCCTCTGTGAGCAGAGATGTAGTTTCTCATCCCAAGTCTAACAAATATGTAAATATTTGAACAACAGAGTGTCTGGAGATACACTAAGATAACACAAAATTCCTACCTGGAAACTGAGTGAAGCTGTTTCTGCTCAGGACATCCCAGACAGAGCTGTGCCTGAAGAGATGAGCTACAAGATAAGGTCAGGACAAACCTCCCAGGCCACGGTGATGGGTGATAGACCATCCCAAACCAGGTCACTCACCTGCAGCCAGGGAAGTGGCACTTCAAATTCCCAACCAAGCAGCATCTAAGCTCTAAAAAGTGGTGAAGAATCAGGGACAGTGTTACTGCTTTGGTATCATCCTCCCCCCAGGTTGAGCCTTCCTGCTCCCAATGCTTTTATTTTGATGGATAAAGCAGGATGTGAGTTGCTCATAATTTTCCACTTTTTTCAGGAAAATAGCTGAGTGGGGCAAGTGTGATCTCTGCTGCGGGTCTACAGTGGAAGCACCTCACTAAGGGTGGTCAGCCCCTGTCCAGAGCCAAGCTAAAGCCACTGATACCTACTTCCCTTGTGTCCAGCCACCTTGGAAGCCAAGTGTCCTAACAAAATGCCTCCACAGCTGCATCCTCAACAAAAGGAGAAGAATATACAGTACTGAGATGGGCACTTCACCACTACCATGAGCTTGAGGAACCTGTAACTGTATCTTTCCATTCTGACTCATCCTGTCACAAACCCCATGCACACACCATGGTGACTCACTGGTAAACCTGCACTCTTCTCACTTCAATCCTCCCTGCCAGGTTTTTCATTATCTGCTCTGCTGCCTGTGGGATAATCATCTCGAGGAAGAGCTCCGGTGGCCTGCATCTCCAGACACCTCTCCTCTGCTCTCCTGTCAGCACCAGCACATCATTAACTGCAGCCAGTTGACCTCAATTCACAAACCTGGCTTGTAGGGTAGAGGGAGCGACCAGCTCACCCTGCTTGTCCTCTTCAGTGGGAGCAAACACCTTCATCATTGAGTCACAGAATCTGCAGAATTCTTATTACATATAAAAGTCACATTTAGGCAGGAAATAATTTTTCTGTTCCTTTTTTTGTTTGCTGGTTTGGTTTCTCATGTTTTTTAACTTTTATCCAGTGATGAACATTCTGCTCTAAGATAAGCAGTTGTTTATACCTGCCATGGTTTAATCCCAGCCAGCAACTAAATGTCACAGAATCGCTTGCTCCTCCTTGGAATTAAAAAACCACAAACTCATGGGTTGAGATATGAACAGTTTAATAACTAAGCTAACATATAATAATAATGTGTGGTCATAATAGTAATGAAAAGGAATATAATGACAAGAGAGAATAAAATGCTAGAAGATACAAGTGATGCCCAATGCAATCACTCACCATCCACTGACTGACGTCCCAGCAGCGATCTGCACCTCCCAGCCAGCTCCTCCCAGTTACATACTGGGCATGATGTCATAGGCTAGATCAGGTCAGTCATTTTGTGGCCAATTCAGGTTTGCTGTCCTGCTCATGTTCCATCCCAGCTTCTTGTTCTCCTGCATGCTATTGAAACATAGGAAGGTGAAAAGTCCTGGATTTCCAATCAACAACTAAAAAAATCAGTGTATTATCAACATTCTTCTCATACTGAATCCAAACCATGGCACTATTCTAGACAGCAAGATGGAAAATTAGCTCTATCCCACCCAAAGCCAGGGCAAAACCTCTGACCAAAACTCAAGCCCTGAGAGGGTTTAGATTAAAGCACGTTCATTCAACAAACACCCAATTAAAGAACAACAGGCTTGGTTAAATGATTTATTTGATATGTCTGATCTCAAAGACATTTTGAAACTTGCCTATATCAAAGGATGCAATTTATGAAGTCTGTGTTCTCCTAATGTAGAGATATGAGTCTAAATTTTTAGCTGAATGCTTCCTGAATTAAATAGAGGAATCCTTATTACACACAAGTATTCTTACATAGAGCTATGAATAATTACACATAAAAGTTCATGGAAGAACCAAACCTGACTGTAACATATCTTACCCCATCAAAGAGAGAAAGTTTCAAGGCTTAGAATATTCTTGAAACAAAGTCAAAAGTGAATATTTGTTCCTAAGAAACAGGCCACCACCAAAGCAATAAAGAGGAGATGCACAAGACAGGGCAGTGCCTAATTCCCAGGAAAATGTTGCTGGCACATGCCAGCAAAATTATCATTTTATTTCTGATAAAAGGTAAATACATTGCTGCTTTATTCCTTATATTTTTGGCTTAAGAAAGAAATAATTCCTGGTTTGCACTTAAATTGGCAGGACAAAAATCATCCCCCCTCTATGAGTTCTAGCTTTTCCTTTTATCTTCTTATTTTTTCCTTCTCCATCAGTACAAAGTTCTCCGAGCTCGCAGGCACCTAAGGTAGCAGCAATGGCATTTTCTCCTTGCATGCCAGCTGGAAGGAGCTCTGTCTTCCTGGGGGAATGGGAACAAGGTGTATTTTCCTCCATTCCCATTTATCTTGCGAGTGCCCTTTCAGAGCTCTGCAGAGGACGAGCTCTCACAAACAGATGGCTGAAAGTCTCCACGCAAGACAGGAGAGATCCCCCACTGGCTCTTCACATCCCACACTCTTCCTGATCTCAAAGGATGATAACCTTGGCCCTCTTATTTGTTGCTGAAATATTAGGTTTCATAACTGGGTTCAAGTGCTGATTTCCAGTAGGAGAGCTGGGGAAATTCACAGCAGCCTCAGCTTACATGTCCATGGCTCATGCTTCCTCCACGGACTGAGTACCAATTAAACAAATTCAATAGGATTCCAGTGGAAACCTGAGCAGGAGACAGGAAGTAGAAAGAAAATGGATTTCATGGATGCAACTGTTTATCCCTATTTATCTCTAAATTCCATCCCTTTGGAAAGGAGAGGTGGAAACCACAGCTCAATTCATGGCAGCACTGATGGGGCTACATGACAACTGGAGCCCTCATCATGCCAGATGGTGCTTACAGTGTCCTTCAGACCTCCTGCTAAATGAGAAATCTCACTTCTTCGAGATCTTGGTAACTAGACAATCATACTATGTACTTACAGGTACTAAACAAAGAATTTACACTGACGTCACCTCACTTCTTATTGTCCTCCTCATATATATCCACCACTCACTTTCTCAGGTACCATTTTATTCAAAGATGGCTACAGTTGTTGTTGCACCTGCATGAAGGAGAGCAGCAAAGCAGCCAGGGCCCACGTGCCATGGTGATGGCATCAGTGGAAGGGCCTGGAAAGAGCTCTGTCCTCTCAGCAAGAATGACTTACCCCATAACAGCTCAAATCAGTCTGTTCAGCACGTTCTGCAGAGTCCATCAGCTTCTGCAACATGCTAAAAGGACACAGGGAGAGGGGTGGTGAGCATAGCCATGAGCCTCTGTTGTAACCAGTGGTTAATTAGCAGTTAAACTGAGCAGTTTGCTTTGGAAACTTCAAACAAACCCTCAAACTCCCCAAAAATGAAATTTATCTATCAAGTGCATTGGGGAGAAGCAATTTTTGTCTTTTAATTTTTTTGTAGAGGCTGTATTAAAGACAGGAAAAACTTCAACAGCCACCCTACTCCAAACCTCTCTGTAGCTTCTCTAAAGAGCTGAGATGCCAGCACAGCTCTTCTGCAGCCTTCCTGGAGCACCAAAGAAGAGCAGATCCCCTCACCTCCCACCCACCAGCCCTTAACTAAGCTACAGTCCTGAGGTGGAAAATCTACCTTGCTAGCCAGGAGGCTTGCTGGAAGGTGAAAATGAAATCTGAAGAGCCCTTCAAAGTTGAATCTGACTTCAAAGAGCCCTGCTGGGGGACCTGCTCTTGCAGCTTTTCCTGGATGTGTGCTATGTTTGACTGTTCATCATTAAACACTCAGCCAGCTCTGCACAATAAGCCCCTTAATGGATCTTAGTCTGAAAAGAGTTCAGCCTGCAGACATAAGAAGTAAACATGTAATCTGTCTTTCTTAAAGAAAGCTTTGATATACCTTAAACCACCGCGTTTTCAGAGGTAGCTACATATTCAACCCTTTTTCCTTCCCGGGGGCTTTTCAAGGTGTAATAAATCTGTGAGCTCCTACTGATCAAGCTCAGCAGGTGCTTATATTGGAGCATCTTGCTGGAGTCTAGGATGAAAAAAAGGGCTCTGAAAATTTACTGCTGGAGCACCGTGCACAGGCTCACACAAAGAAGTCATCTTCTCATGCAGCTTTCAGTCTAGGAAGCTCTAATCATAGAAACATCTGCAGAATTTTCAACCAGCATGATTCTCAATGAATCAGTGGAGCTCCTGATTTATAGCATCAAGGACTTTGCTCTATCTCATTAGGTTCCAAAAAACTAAATAAAATATGTAAAAAGCTTTCTTGGCTATCTGCCCATCCTTGTCATATAGCCTCCATTACCATAGCATTGGAGTGCTTCATGATTTTTAATGTATTTCTGCTCACAGCACCCCAGTGGGATGGAGAAATGCTGGTTTCTTCCTCTTACAGGCTGGAAACTGAGGCACAGAGAGACTGAAGAGTCTGACCCATCAAAGAATACAGGACCCACAAGGACCAGGCTCCAAAAACAAGACCCTTATACTCACACTGCCTTGAAGTGCTCCTGAAAACCCACCAAGTCCTCAGCCAAAGGCTTGTCTCTAACGCTTGACACCATCATCACACCTTCTCCATACCAGAGTGCTGGAAACCCCACCCATCAGGAGGTCAATGCTCAGGATAGAAATCAGGTGCTCTGAAATTATGAAAGGAAATCAAATCAGAGAATTCTGTTTAGAGCAAAGGGGCACATCCATGTTATTTATCTTTACAAACAGACCTCTTTGGACCAGGTGGAAATCTCCTGATGTTCTCCCTCAGCATCAGCAGCACAAGTCTGTTGGAATATCTGAGACCTACTTCATCTTCTCAGACACTTTGTGGGCTAAAGTAGCAGAAAGTTATAGATGAAAGGGGTATGAGGTGGTTGTGTGACTGTCACATAATGGAACACTCTCTCTGAGTAATTGCATAAAGAGCAATTTTGTGGGATTTATTGAACAGCTCCAGATAATCTAAAGTCCCATAAAAAGATAGTGAAAATAAAAAATAACTCTTTTACAGGAAGACACGTCCTCACATAAAGAACGCCAGAGGCACAACATTTATGAATGTCTTTTAATTTTAACTTTTTTTTTTTTTTCAGAAAATATTGCACCATTTGAAAAGGAGCAGCTTTTGTTCAGACAGCCCAATTATTTATATCATAGCACACAAGTTTTGAACATACCATATGTGGCTGCATTCAGTGTACAAGTGCTATAAGTAACATCATGGCAAGGAAAAGTAAAAAAGATATTCCCAGCCACCTAAGAGAAAGGAATAAGGTATAGGAAAAAGTTATTTGTGCATCAAGTCTGTCTCCTTGCTACTACACCTACATCACCTATCTCCACTCAGACCCTTACCAATTTAAAAATCAGACAGATTTTTGCTGCAGATCCTCCTGATAAAGAGTTGTTGGAGAACCACACCAGAGCCAATACCACCTAAAGAGCCAAAATACAAAAGTTACATGCAGTTACTTCTATTTTTTTTTTTTGAAAGATAGCAATAGCATCAAACAATTCAGCTTTCCCCCCCATCTACTCAGGATCTCTGTGGCAGACCAGGGGAGTCAATCTTGGATCTCTTGCCTCCCAACCCACCACTTAGCCAAGTAATAAGAAGTCATTAAGCATTCTACTGAAGATGAAAGCACTGAAAACACACCCTGAGACACAGTGTCCAAATTTAGGGGCTGTTTGCTTCTCCGAGTTATTTCAGCTCCTTCAGTTTTTAAAGGAAACATCGACATCACCGTGTCTTTCTGGTGGTGACCACCTTGTGCTATTTTCATTTGCTGTAGGGAACAAAAACCCCCGAGCAAACAATGACAAGCATAATTCTGTTCTCTCAGGAGCCATACAGGGTGGCAGGGAACCAGTTCCTGATCTTACCCAGGCTGGGGCAAAGCCATAGCAACAGCACTGCTGAAGGAGGGGAGCTGGGCCCAGCCTCCCGGGGCTTCCAGCACCACACAGACAGGAAACCAACGGGAAAGATTTAGATTCCTGCTTGGAAGTAGCCTTTGTGCACCACAACCAGGTTTTCCTGTCTCATTTGGATGTTTTGCTGTTTCAGGCAGATTCTAGAGAATACTGTGAGATTTAGGTGTAATAACGGTGTGATTTTGGCTTTGATTCTCTATCAGGTGGTTTCAGAAATACATTTCCACTTTCTTAGGAGAACAAGCCATGAGACACCAGGGTCCTCACACACTTGTTTCAGCCAGATGCCAGCAAGACATTGCCAGGAGGATGTCAGGGTCAGGCCCCCAAGTCACCACATGGAGCCATCAGGATGTCCTGCAGACCCAGCATGTGCTTGGGCAGTGACTGGTGCCAGCTGGGAGATGTTCTGGGCAGCGCTTAGTGCTGAGTCAGACCGAGGGGGAGTGACTCACCCAGAAGTGTCAATGGAAGACAATATTTCTTCTCTCCAGGCTGCCCTCACGCCTGTTTCTCATCCTTAAGAGTAAGGCCCCTTTGCCTCTTTCTAGATAGATAGCAGCTGGGCAGGTTTTAACCACGCAGGGTTTCCAAATGCTGTTTTTTCTCAATGGTTCCCTCGTAGCAGATGCTTTCTTCTGTGATTAACTACATGCAACCATTATGTGAACACATCTAATAGAACAAGTCATTATTTTTCATACTTCATGCTCTCAAGGCATTAAGCTTGTGTATCACTGCAACAGAAGAAAGCACCAACACTCTCAGGAGACTTAACTAAGGTCATCAACTTGCCATTCCCTGGCCCCTCTCTGGGCCCTGTAGCCACTAAACGATGGTCTTACCTTTCAGGCTCTTTGCTCCAGAAACCTTCCACAGACTCCCCTGTGTTTTAAAAGATGGAACTCACATTCATCTGGGTCTGTCATCTCAATTCAAACCATTCTCCAGGCTTGTGAAGGTGGTAATTTCTTTTTGGATAGCCTCATTACATGGGTATGTAGCATCTGTTCACGTGTGTTTCCATCTACACAAATAAGGGGTACCATCTGTAGACAGAGGAGAGCTACATAAGGAACAGACAAACCAGGAGCTGAAGAGGATTCTCTGTGTCACAAACAGGGCTTCAAGTCATGGCTTCACTCCTAAGCCTACCAAAATAGCTGCAACACCTCATGGGCCCACACTGAGGCATGTATCTGGCATCGTTTCATGACCCATTTACTTGACAGGTCTGCAGAAACATCTTTAATTCTCAACACTCAAGCTTAAGTCAGAGATTGAAAAGTAGGTGACTACAAGAAAGTTGACTCTGATTTTAGGGGTGGACTTGGCAGCGCTGGAGTAATGGGTGGACTCAGTGATCTTTAAGGTCTTTGCCAACCTAAGTAATTCTATGATTCTATAATTCAGGACCTAACAACATTTAGGTTATTACAGACACCAAATGCCATGGCTTGTTTGAGAAAATCCTAAGAGCTGGAAGCACGTTCTACCTTTCTGATGATAACTTTGCACCAGGTTTTAGAGATGGTGCAAAAACCAAGAAATTTGCTTGCCTAATTTAATCCAGAAGAGAGGAAAACCTGGTCTCTCCATTCAAACTGTGGCCTAAGCATGTGCTCATGCACTACAGCGCAAGAGACCTCTAATCTTTCCATCACAGCACAAGACTGGATGTTCAGGGAGTGTCCTCTTGATCCCTACATGGACACTGGGAGTGGGCTCAAGCCTGGCCAGCCAGGGGAGGGAGGAGAGCTGTACCATGCTTCTTGGTTCCTCTTTTCTTTAGCCCGCTTTCCTTAATTTAGACAGACTTAATTTAGATAGACTGCTCACTGTGGGTCCCACCTACCCACCAACACATCACTGGGATCCAAAATGATGTCAGTGAGTTTGGGTGGATTACAGCGTTTTTCTTAGAGAAGACACAAATAGTTGACATTTCAATGGTATAATTAGCACCCAGAAAAACGCTTCACTCTAAGAATAGCCCCAAGAAACATAAATACGGAGTGGGAGCTTACAGAATTTCATCAGTTTTGTCATCTCTTTGGAGAAAAATCTGCCAACTGGCCTCAATTCATCATTCAAGGGTGTAGTAAATGCTGGAGAGCAGATTTTTCAGAACACTTGTACTCCAGCCTCCTTAGAAATCTAAACAACGTTCTGTTGCTCTCTCCTTGAGCAGCAAAGCTGAAGCGTGCCACCAGAGGTAAAAATTCTCTAGTTCATTAATGAATTTTCTAATTGCTCTTGGCTGCCATTTCTGAGCATTTAGGTACAAAGCAGCAGCATCAGCTATAAATAGAGCCCACCAGGGTACAACATGTCTACATTTACGTATAGGTTATAGAAAGGATCTAAGAAGCTGATGAGTAGTAATCGGCACTGGAATTTGCACAGGTTCATTAAAAGCAACATTTTCTACAGACACAGGGTAGATTTTGGGAAAAAAAACCCCAAACACGTGAAGTTGTATTAATTTGAGGGCTGGTAGCCACAAAGAGCACATTTTACAACCAAGAGTCACAATTTAAATCTGAACTTACTTCATTCCAAAGCAGTGTCCTTCTGCTGCTGCCGCTTGGTCACACGCTGTGGAGCTGCCTCGTTATCCATCAGGTTAATCGATTATTGTCCAGACTGGTGAAGAGCGGCTTCTAGACAGGCTCCATGGACAGTTACCTGCACAGCATTCCAACATCGATGGCTATGTTCATCTGCTTGAGGGTAGGGAGGCTCCACAGAGGGATTGGGCCAGGCTGGATCGATGGGCTGAGGCCAATGGAATGAGGTTCAACAAGGCCAAGGACTGGGTCTGGCATCTGGGTCACAAAAACCTCCTTCAATGCTCCAGGCTGGGGGAAGAGCAGCTGGAAAGTGCCCAGTGGAAAAGGACCTGGGCGTGTTGGTCAACAGATGGCTGAAGATGAGGCAGTGTGGGCCCAGGTGGCCAAAAAGGTCAGCATCCTGGCCTGCATCAGCACTAGTGTGGTCAGCAGGACTAAGGCAGGGATGGTCCCCCTCTACTTGGCACTTGTTGGCACCAGGGGAGGTTTAGGTTGGAGTTGAAGAACAATTTCTTCATGCAAAGGGTTGTGAAGGGCTGTCCCAGTCTGCCCAGGGCAGTGCTGGAGTCCTCATCCCTGGAGAGGTTTCCAAGCCGTGGAGATGTGGTGCTGAGGAACATGGTTGAGTGGTGTCCTGGCAGTGCTGGGGAATGGTTGGACTTGAAGATTTTAAAGGTGTCTTCCAACCAAAATGATTCTCTCAGTCTGTGGTCCTTTGCTTCTCTGATCCATTACACAGAGCCTGCACAGGTCAATCAAGCCTGCCAGCTTTTCTAGGTAGCCTAAAACTCAGGTCCTCCACATCCTGTACTGCAATGTACACATTCCCTTAGCTCCATAATCTTAATCACCCTTCTAATATTGTGCTGTTGATGTGGGATTTAGGTTTCTTTATCACTTTTGTTCTTATCTCTGCTGTTCAGAGTGAGTAAATGCTTTTGGATTGATCCAAGTCACTGTTCTTTTTCTTCCCAGCCTAACACCCACCTTTATTCCCTGCATCCCTCTCAAGAGAGGATTAGATGGTAGATTTGCTCAGCTTTTGCACAACGGTTAGGTCAACACAGAGACCATAAAGGAGCCATTCAGCTGAAGGTTTTCTTCTCCTTTCTTCTTATCACAACAGGAGTTTTCCTCAGGACACTATGTTTCTAACCTACAGGTCAAGCCTTGCTGAAAATAAGGTATGGCTTAAGAGACCATGGGCTTCTCAGGACCCATACATCTGCACCTCTAAGTTATGCAACATAGGTCACCTTGAAAAAAAACCCGAAATGAATTAAGAAATCAGTTTCAATACAATGACACTGGATTCACATCAAGGGAAGGGAGCTTTGGGGAAACAATTTATTTTGACAGTCAGTAAATAGCCTTTGATCCCACTGGGAAGCCTAAAAGATCAGCTGCAAATTACAGTTTAAGACTTCGTGATGAAGATGAGCTGATCTACAGCAAGGTGTGAGGAGATGATGGCAAAGCACGTGACTACATCTGTGTGCAAAGAGCACTGATGGGAAGGGCTTATGAGGAGAGATTCAGAAGATTAGAACACAATTCAAGGCACTAGGGAAAAAAACAGTAAGAAAACAACAGTAGTTATTTTTAATTCTTTGCAGTGTTTATGAGCTTTTAAGTGCTTTATAGACACTACTTTAAAAAGGGGCTTCAAAAGCTGCTTTAATTGCTGGAATGGAAAAGATCACCTTAAATATTATCTCATCTGGGGAAACAAAAGCAAACCCCTCTCATTTCCTTTGGGGAGCTATTTTGTCACGCAGATTTTGCGGCAAACCAAGAGGCACAGACTCAAATTTAACTTGGAAAACTAGTGATAACTGCTCCTGCAGACACATCGGGGAGAACAGACTGCACCTTTTGATGCATGAGAATGGAAGAGAAGGTGGGCTCAAACCTGAGTGTCCTTGGCCAGCTCTAGGTGTGAATATGTCCAGATTTTAAGCCATTTTTAAAGTGGAATTCCTGGCTAAGTTCACTAGAAACACAAGGATGAGGCATGAAGAAGGTCCAGGGGAGAGCCAAACTTAAAATTTCTCCATGTAGGAAAAGATGTCAAAGTTGACAACTTATTAAGCAGGGCAAAGACTTCACCCCACAAATAGGAACCTTCTGTCCACCACACAGATGTTCTCCATATCTCCCTAAGTAACTAAGAGCTCCAACCAACAGATCAGTTCCACTCCAATGTGCCAAATTTCTGTAAATGTAAGAGTGCTAAATTCCACAACATCACAGCTGTGGTCAATGGAGTGAGAGCTCTTAGGAAAAAGAAACAGAACATAAACTGTAGGTGGCTTTTTGGCTTTCCACAGATCCAACAGCACAGAGCCCTGACGTCCATCGCAACAGGAACTTTTGCTTTCAGAAGGATGATATTTGCCCAGGTCTTAAGCTTCAAGGCAAGTTATCTTCAGAGATACAAGCTATTATTCCATGAAAGATAGTGATTTAGAATTTAAACCTGTATTTTGTTCTGTCTCTGTCATTCCCTTTCCTTCCAATCCAGTATTTATCCATGAAAGTGCACTTCCCAAAGGGTCAGATTAATATTGAGCCAACACCTTAACTGGCCAACGCTGGTTGATCACAACACATGCATGTCTAGACCAGCTGGGAAACCAATCCAATAATACACCTCTATCCAACTTTCACAGAATCCCAGAATCCCTATGGTTGGAAAGGACCTATAAGATCATTGAGTCCAACCATTAAAAAAAACTTTGACTGATTAAAGCACAGTTTGACCTCAAAGTTCTATATTCCTTCCTATCACCAGAAATCTTGTGGCTCGGTAGGAAAGAGAGTAAACATCAGAAGGTTATTAAATTTCTACCTCAAGGTATAACTGTGAAGAATGGGTACCTAGCAACCAGAAACAGCACAAGATGTTCCATCCTCATGGCCCATTTTGCAAGGAAATACAAAAGCTCACGCCAACCTGTGACACCTCGGCCAACGCAACTGATCTTCACAACCAGCTCCAAGCTTCTTACCACC
The DNA here is from genome assembly GCA_013401335.1 of Brachypteracias leptosomus. Lineage (NCBI taxonomy): Eukaryota > Metazoa > Chordata > Aves > Coraciiformes > Brachypteraciidae > Brachypteracias > Brachypteracias leptosomus. Next base: position 627,313 of record VYZX01009046.1, on the reverse strand, counting down.
ACAAAATGACCAGATTTACCAGCCTGACGTGTCTGATAAACGTAACTCAGCCCCCCAGATTCCTTGACATTTGTCTCCTTACCATCACCCATCTTTTCCAATTGGATTTAAATGAGTAATCTCCATTTTAAAAGGTTGGTTCGATATTTATCCTGGTTATTAAGGTCGAGGAGTCAGGAGATGAGAATGCTAATTTCTGCAGGCAGATTGCCTGACATTTGAACAAGATTGAAAATTCCATCAATGTGGCACACTTTGTGTAGCAAAAAGTTCATGTAATTTCTCAGGCATTAATCAGCAGGAGTCAATCCTGGATGACGAAGAAATGACGACAACCTGGACCCTCTACACCACGTCATCCCATCTCACTGGTGTGGTCATGGAAATGGGAGTTACAGGTTATACAGCAGAAGACAAACCCAGCATGTCCTCCTGTACAGATCCAGTTGAGGAAACTCTATGGGAATCCACTTAATGCAGGGGATGATCCCAGGGATGCAGCTAAATGACCAGTCACGAGAAGCCACCGCATAGGCATAGGGGAAGCAGCAAATGGGTTGGGGATCAGGGGAACCTGCTGCAACAAGCTGTAGCCATGTTTTCACTAAGGCATCATAAGGTATGGAAAAGGAAGGACTCTTCTGGCCCCTGGACACTAGGACACCACACATCTAGTGAGCACAACCATGTGTCAAAGGCAGTGTGCTCTAAGACCAACCCAAGTGTCTACCTATGGCCAGAACGTGGGACATGAAGTGCTTTAGGCACTGGGACATGCAAGGACTGGCTGAACTTCAGTGCTCTTTAGCTCCAGCTTTAGTCAGCATTCCGAATATCCACCCACTCTTCCTTCACAGCCGGTTTCAGAACCTTCAGCCACATCAAACTCAACCACTGAGAATCTTTTTGGCTTGGCAGGAGATGGAGAAATACACCCCTAAGTGTGTATCCTTCAAATGGTCATTTAATGACTCTACTGACCTGGGTGGAGGCTTCAGCCAGAGGAAATAATGGCTTTTAAGGCATCTCCCTGAAGGTCCAATACGTAGACATATAGCACCATGGTGGTTTCTTCTTTACAGAAGGATGTTTGAGTAACATCGTCATGCTGGGAATCCCATGTTGGCCAACCAGCTCTCCAGCTGCAAACAGGACATGTCAGGGAGGGAGAGAACAGACACGCAGATGAGAATAACCTCGGGGTGAAGCACATCAATCCTGTTAGACACTTAAGTTGGAAAAAAGAAAGCCTTTGAAATTGCTCCAGACTTTCATACGTACCTGAAAAGTTGAAGACTACTGGGCTCCTCTGCTTCAAGAACATTTTTCCTTTCCAATATCCCCCAAGAAATATGTATAGTGTTGAAAAATCTTCATCTCTCCTGCATCAGCAGCACATAAAAATGAGGAAGGAAAAAAAATCCCCATTAAAAAACCCCAGACAACAACAAACCCCCAAATTTTAAACTAATTGATTACCAGAAATCATCCCCTATATTTAAAATGTCTGTATTGGCCCATTTCCATACATCCTTGTCACATTCGTGGGATTTATGAGCTCCCTCTTGTGGCCACGTTAACTATTATGGGCTGGTTTTTTTCCAGCCCAGCAGTTGCTGTAGATAAATGGGTGACATAAAAGGGCAGTTTGTCGTTCTCCAAAACAGGAATTGATTTTAATCTCCTCGGTAGCTTCATGACTCACCCGAGCTCCTGCTGAATCACCTGTCACAACCCGTGGTAGATGTTTCTCCCCTGTCTCAGGGCATATGGGAGGTGAGCAGGATCCATAGCAGTGCCTTCAAGGGAGGTGCTCCGGTTGGTGGGCTCCTACATCTCCAATGGGTATGGCAAGCTCTACTTGGGGTCCTAAGAGCTGCACTGCTTCTCAGGACAGTTTAAGAGGCCCCAAAAATGTGAGCTGCCCTTACAACACATGGTTCCAAGGCCTCTCCAGTGAAGATGTGTGACACACCACCAGCCAAGGGTGGAGGTGACACAGGACAACTGCTGTGCTGGTCACCCTGTCAGGCAGGCGTGGCTAGAGGAGAGAGCACCAGCTTGCTTTCTACAGGCTGGTTAATGAGCAGAAAAATAAATATTCAGGCCTTAAAGGGGTCTATAAGAAAGATGGGACAGACTTTTTAGCAAGACCTATTATGACAGGACAAGGGGTGATGGTTTTAAACAAAAAGAGGGAGATTCAGACTAGAGAGAAGGGAGAAATGAAGATGGTGAAACCCTGGTGGTTGCCCAGAGAGGTGGTCGCTGCCCCATCCCTGGAACCATTGCAGGTGAGGTTGGCCGGGGCTCTGAGCAACCTGCTCTGGATGAAGATGTCCCTGCTCAGCGCAGTGACCAGATAACCTTGAGAAGACCCTTCCAACCCAATCCAGTCTATGATTCCATAAATACCCAGCTACCAGACCCTTCTGTAGAACGGGCTACAAAGGCAGTCAATGGGCCAGGAGAGCAGCAGAGAGATCTACAAAACACATTAGATATCTGGAACCAGAAGTTTCTGGAACCAGAAGTTTCAGAGCCTGGAGGCTGAGCTGAAAACTACTTTTTTTAAGATAAAAGGTTATATTGTGCAAGGGTAGCACACGAGCTCTGGCAGTAGCTGCTTTTCAAACTGACACAACGCTATTTACAAACTTATGGTATCAATTTGCAGACAGTCATTAAAGGTGTGACTGAGATTTCCCGTCTATTTTTAACACCAGTGAAATGGAAAGATGAAAAAAAAAAAGCTGTTTCTTTCAGCCTAGATCCATTTGTCCCTCAAACCAAAGACACCGTCTCAGGAGACTGATTGTCCTCCTACCATTACAAGCTTGACTGCAGGTTTAGTAACTGAACCTTAGACAGATTTGGGTGGTGCAGATGGTAATAAATGAGTTGTAGCCATCCAAATCCTGCAAAAATGCTGATTTTGGAACCTTTTTCCTGAAATGTATTGCAGGCAGGAATAAACATGCAGTCCTGCAGGCACTGCATTAATAAATCCCCTATTCCCAGCTTTTAACACAGGAAAAAAAGTTCTCTTATTAAAAATAATTAATTAAAATTCATCTAGATAGATATCTGAAAATAAAACAAAATGAAATAAATCTGCAAATTCCTTGCAGATCAATACAACCTAACAACAAGACTATCAATATCTGGTGAACTTCTGGACCATATGTTCCAGGGGAAAAAAACAAAACAACGTAATTTGTGCACAAATATGCAAATTCAATTTCAGATAATTTGTATATGCTCGATTACCAGCGTGCCCCAGGCCAATGAGATGCTACAAGGCACACGTGGCTCCAGCTCTGGCTGTTCTTCATGCCCTGGCGGTTATCTCATCATGATGCAGAACTGCTTTTTCTGGGCTTGCTGATCTGATCATGTAAAGAATAATTGTAATGATTAGACCTCAGGCTTCTTAATTTAAAAAATGGTACCGTACAGAGAAAAAATAACAGCAAAGTTGCCTCAAAAGGCTCCACATCTTGAGCTGTTGTACAAAATGCAATATGAGCCCAGTGCCTCCTGCAAGTAATTATTTCACATTAAACAGCATTTTTATTTTCAGAGGTCTCAAAGGAAGAAGGAAAAAAAGAAAATAAACACCAAAAAAACCTGAGCTCCTTCAGAGGCAGCCAGGAGAGCCTGGCATCACCCCAGGACCTCTCAGAAAAAGTTCTCCATGGAAAAGGTTGGACCATTCCAGTCTGGGAGCATCTGTTGAGGCAAGCTGAGGTTGAAGGTTTCTCCTTTTACTCCCCCGCCTCCCCTTAGTGAATATTAGTGGAAAACCAGGTTGCAGAGCCCACTCGCACCACCTGATCCTGATTCTGGTAATAGGTTAATTTTGAGCTGAAAACTCACACAGCAGAGAAGAGCTTAATTTCGAGAGGATTTTAAGGGCCAAGCAGACCCAAAATGACATCTGAGAAGTCCTCTCTTCACCAGGCTCTTTGTCTAACCCTGTCCTGTGCTACCACAGAGTCTGCAGAAAAATTAATACCCTGTAGCTAATTAACTGAGGCAGGTAAGTGATATCTAGCATGATATGAAAGATGCTGCAACCCCCTAATTACATGATGTGCTGTGAAGCAGGGAGAAGACTAAAGCCTGTTTAGCAGCGAAGCCTGTTGCTATAACAACCACATTTCAAGGACATGGATATACAAAACCCATGCCACAACATCTGCATTAACACGTCTACTGCAGTTGAACTTTACCAGGCAAAAGAACCAACTAAATTTATTTCTTGAAAAAAACCCCATCCTCAGACAAGTAAAAAAGTGGCTCTTTTGTTACTGTCAACAGAATTCCATCTTTAAACACCACCAGCCTCTCCATGGGGGATTTGCTAGTTAATTCCTCTGCTTCTGGGTTCCTCCCCAGATGTTTCCTCTCCAAGGAGAAGTCAACCTCAGCGTTCCCACCTCAGCCAAGCAGACATTTCGGCATCTGCCTGTTTCCACTTAAGCAGTGGGGGATATTGCTTTGGGTGCAGCTTGCACTTCACTCAGAGATATGATTTCTTCCAGCCTTTGCCCACAAAATTAAAAAATGAGGATGAAGAGCAGAAACAAATGCTTCAGTATAATGTAGCATAACAGGCTAGGCAAGGAATCAGCAGAATTATTATTACTGTATTTTTTTGACAAATCAAGCAATCACCTGGCACAACTTTTTCTCTTATTAGACCTTCATTTATCAGCTCAGGATAGAAAAAGGCTACAGAATAATAATGTTTTTAATACTTAATAAAAAATAAGTCAAGCTGAGGCCAATAGGGATGTGTTCAGTGAGGTTCAAGGGGAGTTCATGATGGTTTGTGATGCTCTGAATAATTACAAACAATTTTTATGGACTGGGGAAGTTCAGCTCTACTTGAATGTAATAATGCACCAAGGATGGTTATGCACAAAACTCGGTGATTAGAAACTGCTAAAATTGTTACTTCTAAATAAGGGGTAAAGAGAATCTGAACTTTTGCAGAATCCTTTATTAAACTATTTGCATACCCTAAATGGTGGCACTACAAAGGAGCACAGCTCAGCCTCACCCAGTCACCATTTCCATTGTAGCAGGAGAATTCACCCATAAACCAACCTGCAGCTAGAAAGACCGAAAGTGATTTGGATCTAATTTAAGAAATCCTTTTTTCAGCATAAGAAGTTTTCAAAAAGGAAGTTTCAAACAGATAATAGTACTGAGTAGGGGGTTGGTAATCACATTACTGTTTGCAAAGGCATGAATGCAGCATCCTCTGAGTTAAATCTAAGTTAAAGTGCTTCGCATTGTTAGTCATGGAGACAAGAGGTAGTAGCAGCACTCACACACCTCTGATGTACAAATGACTTGGCATTTCCATACCCTGCTTCCCTGATCAGAGCATCTCCAACCATGTAACTCCAACAACAACCACAATTTCTTTGACTTGCTCCGTTCCCTTCTCCTCTTTTTCAGTTTCTTGGATTTAAGTATTTACATATTCCAGGAAGACGGCTTCAGAAGCAAGATTAAATTCAGCGTAAGTCTCACCGAGCTTCCCAGAGCTGCGACCTTGATAATGATAAGCAGAAAAAACACGTTTCTCTACAGCTATCTTTTAGCTCCCTCTTGAAAATAGCAGCTGTGGCTCTGAGTTAACATTCTTGTTTTCCTTTGACTGCACACCTTTAAAAGAACCAACAAGAGCACAGAAGTCAGGAACTGTGTGAGATTGTTCAAGGCTTTTGGTTTCAACCCTGACTGCATCCCAGGAAGGCAGCCTGCCAAAGGCAGACCACAGAAAGAGGGTTAGCAATAAAAATCACACTTTTTTCCTGCCTAGATCTAAATGCAAACTCTGACATTTTTTAGAGAAAAACTGTTTACAGCAGAAGGCAACATTATTTTAGCCTCAAAATTTAGAACATTGTTCAGCCTGGAGAAGAGAAGGCTCCGGGCAGACCTTACTGTGACCATTCAGAACTTAAAGGGGACCTACAGGAAAGCTGAGGGACTCATTATCAGGGAGAATAGTGATAGAACAAGGGATAACTACTTAAAACCAAAAGAGGGTAGATTTAAATTAGATACTAGAAAGATTTTTTTTTACTATGAGGGTGTTGAGGCACTGATTTTGCTCAGAGAGGTGGATTCTCCATCCTTGGAGGTGTTCAAGGGCAGGTTGGACAGGGCTTTGAGCAACCTGGTCTAGTGGGAGGTGTCCCTGCCCATGGCCGAGGGGTGGGAACTAGATGATCTTTGAGGTCCCTGCCAACCCAAACCATTCCATGATTAAATCCTTGATGATGGAAAAAGGCAAGTTGAAAGCCTCCTGCTCAAACTAAGCTAGCCCGGTCCCTGAGATGTGCCTTTTGGGCTGGATTAATTTGCTATCACCCTCTTGTATCTGTTTTTGAATGCAGAGGCTTTCAAGCACTTTTAGCAACCTGCTTATCTATTACAGGACATAATCAACTCACCTAAACCAATCACGGAAACCAAATTTCAAAACAGCTTCTGGTTACAAGAAGAGAGCAAGTTCCCTCATCATAGACTTTACCTGGCATCACACTTATATCTAAGATATGGCCATCATCTTCCTCACCTCACTCTTTTCTTCTCAAGAAGACAAGTGTGTGAGAAGAGGTAGTATTTTATTTAAGCCAAGTGATATAACTGGAAAAATGTGACTTATCAGGCACATCATCTCCAGTTCAGATATTTTGTAGCCTTAAGAACCTGGAGGCCAGTGGAAAGCTGCCTTCTCTTCAAAAAAGCAGCGATGTACCTCCTCTACAAGAGAGACTTGGACATGGCACCAGAGCACAGCAGCCTTGAAGCCCCTGCCAGACCCTGCCCAAGGCAGGTTCCCAACTAGAGGGTGAGCTGTGAAGCATCCCCAGGGCTATCGTGACATGTGCTAGACACATTGTTCCATTTTCCCCAGTATTCATTCTCCTATTGCTAATCTCTAGCCCCCAGCACGATTTTCAAATGACAAGCAATGAGAAGAACAGTGAGCACAAAGTGACTGATGTTAAATGTGCTAAATGTCCTCGTCTGTCTCCACTAAAACCTTTCCGTTACTCAACATCATAACTGGCAAGAAGACAGATGGCACCCTTTATGTATTTCAGCAAATTTCATCCATTATCAATTATTTATGCCCACTTCTGGTTAAAGACATGGCAGAGAGAGCCCATTTTTCACAGTTTCCATACGGAGGTTTTCAGGGCTGGATTCAATTACAGTTAAGTTATGAGATGAAGTTGGGATGAATGTTGCTGTCCTCTTACAGCCATCGCAGACTCCAGCGAGGCTGGATGTCTCTTGTATGGCATAAAGTCAGGATCAACCTCCAGCTCCAGCCCAGCAGTTCCATGAGGAGGGCTCCCTTGGGCCACCACTGTCACAGAGAGCTGTCACTTCCACACAGGATCACAAATGGCCCTTTCAGTTCTCCTGTACTACCAGCAACACCAGTGAGCTCTACCTGCTTCTCATAACGAGCTGTTTCACAGAAGCATTTCAGATAGACAGAAATATTTCCCATCCCAGTAAAAATTTCAGTGCTTTGGCCAGAAGAGAAGTGCACACCTAAATTATGCGACTCACATTGTCAGATTCCTGTTTCTAATGCCCGAGCTTGGCTCAGGCCCATCCTGCTCCTGCTCTTCTCTGTGAAGACAGAGTCATAGAATCATTTAAGCGAGTAGATGTGGCACTTTGAGACATGGTGTAGAGGTCAGGGAGATGTTGGACAAAGGTTGGACTTGATGATCCTAGAGGTCTTTTTCAACCTTAATGATTCTATGATGCAGGTTGGAAAAGACCCAAGATCATTGCGTCCAACCATTAACCTGACTCTACCAAGTCCACTGCTAAACCATGTCCCTAAGCACCACATCTACATGACTTTTAAGCATATTCAGATGTGTGAAGATGACTTTCTGAGCAGCCTTGCTCAAGATGCTCCTGAAGATAGAAAACTTCATCATGGATGCAAAATGGTCAAAGCATAACATGGTATATCATGAAAGCAAGTTCACGGAGGGCAAGGAGAACACAAAGGTGTGAATTACAGCCTTTATAGTACGCTGCCTTAGAGTAGACATTTCTTGTGGAAACAAATGTTTTCTGGGGAAAAGCCCCCAGAAACTGGAACTAGATTAAATGCAAAACGTTCACCTACATCCAGGTATTATCCTACAGAAGGTGAGAGAGCAGCTGCTCTGTGCCATCCTCAGGTTAGCTCTGCAGGACATGTTGGCTGGGGGAGCTGCACCAGCTTCAGCAGAGCCACTCGCTTCCCCCACCTGAAGGTCTGGCCCTCTCTTCGCTACAGCCACTAGAGGTCAACCCAGCCACACACTTCAGAACACCCCCAGCTCCAGCTTCTGCAGGAGCATTGTGGCAGGTCCAGCGCCTGATGTCGGTGGGTTTCTGAGGCGGGTGAGGGTCACTGCTGGTGAAGCTCCACATGGAAAGCTGTAGGCACCACCATGGGACTGTGCAGCTCCAGTCTGGACCTGCACTGCAGCCATCCTGGATCAGCCTCCAGCGAATGAGGGGATGAACAGTTGGGTGGAGAGCAGCAAGAAAGCAGTTCGTGGTGCTCATTAACAACCAAGGAGTAATGATGCTCTTCTGAGCTGTGGCTGATGATCTGCTTAGACACTGGAATACGAAACCAGGAGACCCTCATCTCCTGTTATGGAGTGCCAATTACACTCCTTGCATATTCAGATTCTCCACTATTTCCAGCACAACAACCAGTATGTATTTCACTTCAGGCATGTAATTTTTCTTATCTGCCTTAGGAGCTTCTACAACTACCCAGCATTTTGGATTCCAATAAATCAGTGGGTAGAAAAGACCTAGATACGCTCAGTGGGAAGCAGCTCTCCAACCATTCAACACCCTCCAAGAAACAGATTTTTTTCTGGAAAGCCCAGCACAACTGATCATTGCTATGAAATGATTTGTCTTTCTTTTTTCTATTTTGTCTTCCAATTTCCCCAATTTTGCTGCTGCACCTTGGTAATTTCTTCCCTAACTGAATGGTTGCTTTTCAGAGCACGCCACTAAAGTTCCTCATTTGACCAGCCTATTTTTCCAACATGGAAATACATGGTAACATCTTCCTAACCTTCTGTCCAACACCATTTACATCAACACTGATTTCCCCCAATGCAGTTAATTTTGTCACCTTCCTCTGTAGCCTTCAGCAAGGTCCAGCCTCATCTTAACTTCCTCTGTGAAAGGAATGTCCTCAGTTGATCACTGTATCAGGGGAGGGAACCAAGCATTTGAGATGTTTCAGCAAAATATCAACATTATGAAGTTTATCTACACCTTTATATTCTATCTACCTCCAGTACTTCCTCATCTCTCTTGCACTGAGGAGCCCAGAACTGGACACAACACACCAGATGTGGCCTCACCAGGGCAGAATAGAGGGGGAGAACCTGCTGACCACACTCTTAATGCACAACAGGACACCATTGGCCTTCTTTAAAGGTTGGACCAGATGATCCCTGAGGTCCCTTCCAACTCGGCTTTCTATGATTCTTGGCCATTGCTGGCTCATCTATTCCCCATCAGAATGCTCCTATCCACCCAGTATCCTGCTGTGTTGGAGCCACACCAGTGGCTTCCCAGTGTGAAGCACTATGTCACACACAGCCCTGAATGCTTCCCTAGGACCTTGCTGAGACAGCACTGGGAAAGACAGAAGATGACAAAGGCAACTTCAGCCAGAAGAGTCACAGGGCAGGGAATGGGGAAGATGGTTTTTAAGATGAGTTTTAGCCATGGGTTTAACTGCTCTAGAGTTTCACGAGCTTGAAAAGTCTCCTCAGACCTCATGAATCATTCTCAGCTAATGAACGTGGCTGAGCTACCAAATGAGCAGTCATTATCTGTGGCTGGAGCTCCCCAGCAGCACCTCCAGCTGTTGGAACAAGCAGGTGAAGATGAAGGTTCACCTTGTTCTTTTGCTGCTGCATGCCCTGATTTATTTGGTAACTGAAAGTCCTTGGGGAAGACGGTGCCAAAAGTTCTGCTGTGTTCCCGTAAGGTTAAATTCATCCTTTTACCAGGAAGATTTCAGTACTTTATAAAAACAGTGGCCTCACCAACCTCTCCAGGTCTCACTCTATGCTAGGTTCTCAGCCATTAGGTCCTGTTCTGGATAAACCACAACCAATTATACCACATTTGGACTAAAAGAGAAAAAAAACAAATCCCCATATTGGTTCAGTTTTTATGTCTTTTTTTTTGTTTGTTTGTTTTTTATTCCCCCCTCTCCTCCCTGTCTGTTCATTTCTGTCTACAGACAGATCCCAAAGCCTTGGAGAAAGACATTTCAGAACATCACGGCTCTGGAAGCCAGCAGTGGGTGTGTGGACAGGAAGGTATCTCAGACCCTCAGCACAGCCCTGAGAAGCTGTGGCATTGAAAAATGGCTTGAAGAGCTTCCACAAAGAACCTCTAAACCAGGCCAAATTCCCACTGACGCCACCAAGACTGCTGCTGAGATAAGGGCTGATTGCATCACTGGAAGGTGAGCAAATTTCTTCCCATCAGAGACAGTTCAAGCACGCCACATCAGAAATACAACCTTAGTCATGATGCTTAAAAATACTACTTAGATGTGTGACTCTCATTCACTTATGATTTTAGCAATTCTCCACATTTCACAGCTTCACACAACACGAGATCTTACGCAGAACTTTCCAGGCACACATGTAACCTGGGAGCAAGGTGGACACTATCCTACACCTATCAATATTTCCCCAAAGTATTGATACAATATAAAACAAATCAATATACATCATCTCATCCAGGCCTGGAGTTGTGGGCAGATAAAATCAACCAGCCCAATTATTTGCCTGGGAAAGGGAAACAAATGAGTATTGTGTATGTTCTGATATTACACAGGGAAATGTTTTCCTCTCTTCTGAGGTATAAATACAACTTCAGTTCTGCAGGTATGTGGAGCTGTAACCAAGCAACCCTTGATACCTCATAAACAAATCCGAAAACCATCTTGAGGAGACTACCTTTCACTTTTAATTCGCCTGTAGAGACTCAGCCAGCCTGGACCCTTGAGGCTGATTTGTGATAGCGTGTAGAACTTGTTATCTTTGAGAAGTGTAGGATTTGGATGTCTAGCATTCCATCATCACCAAACCCTTCCAGATCCAAGGCTCTGTCCTGGATCACCCTTCCTGCTCAAGCTGTGCTGGTGGTTTCACCGGCAGCAGAGCTTTTGGTCAGATCCTCCCTTTTCTCCACATTTCTCCTTCCTCCCACTCCTGCTCTCCAGCTACATTGCCCAACCTCTTGCTGAGATCTGCCAGACACCAACCTCAGCAGCCAACTGAATTTCTCTCAGCATAAAGCTACTGAAGCTTTTTACTCAGTTTAATAGGTTCCTACGCTGGTCCAGTGAGCACCGAAGGAGCCACAGGCAAAGCAACGAGGAGACAGAGGAGACATGGCTGGAGTGGGGCAGGTAGAGATGGAGAGAGGGAGAAACACCTTAACCATAGGATCTGCAATGACCTGTGGAGCCACATCTTCTATCTCCTATGTTCTCCTATGGTCTTCTGCCCTGGCAGTAGCAATACCCCTCTAACTGCCTAATGGGAAACAGCATCTACAACATCTACAGAAGAAACTCTTTTCCCTGGAGTGGGAGGGCCAGGGAGGGCATGGGACTAGAAATGGATGCTTTTAGAAGCAACTTATGGCTTTATTACAACATTCCCAAATATTTCATCTATTAGTTTAAGTGTAGGCCCAAATTTTTATTGGTAGCTCTCCATCAGATGGTGAGTTTGCAGCCGTGGCAGCCTCTCTCAGGCTAATATTGAGTGAGTGTGCAACCAACGCGGAGCATCAGGACATCAGCACCCAAATCTCACAATCCTGGACCTATATCTCTAGAGCTGCATGTAGATAGAGATAATATGACCTTGAGAGACAGAACCACTTGCTATTTGGAAAACCCTGGACTTTCAGGTACAAACAGAGGACTAAGATGTTTAAGGCTTCATCCGCTCTCAGGGTGAGGTACAGAGTTTCAGCCAGAACATCCCTAGATGATGACGCAAGCTAAAATGTTCACATTAAAAAATAAGCAAGGGAAGCTATTCCTGGAGCCATTTGGGCCACCAGATTCTTCCTAAATGGTACAGAAATATCAACTTTGAATAATTAATGCCTGAAGCAGGTGATTCTCGCTCAGGAAAAGGAAGCAGCTCATGCTGCTCCTCCCAGTGGTCCTTCCCCAGTAGAAGTGAGTCAACTTTTGTACTGTCCTTCATGGGGGATTACTCAGCCTCACACAACGGTAACAGGACCATGCCCTGCTTGCCTCCACACATCTGGACAAGGAGAGGTCCAAGGTTTGCTGGAAAGAAGAGGATCCTACCCTATTTATAGCACATTCCTCCCATTTTAGTGCCTCAACAGCCCTGGTGAATGGAGAACAACATCCCCAGGGTAGTAGCTGTGACATGGGAGAGAAGAACAGACCCTACTACCAAACCAGGCACTCTGACACATCTGATAGGGTTGTGTCCTATCCACCAACTATCACATATCCAGGGAAGCAATATCAGAACATGTTCTTTTCCTCAGAACACCAAAAGAGGGATGGGCAGGGCCTGCCCGTTATCACCCTCACCTGTACATGCCATGGATACATTCCTCTATGAGGCAGCAGCTATATTTAGGATTTTGCCTCTGGAATACCATCTTTCTTCAGATTATGGCAAGCTCTGTTTCAAACTGGACCACAAGGCATGTGCCTACAGATACAGACTTCAGGAATAATCTTCAGGTGTTCCATGCCTGCTGACCCACTTCAATATGAGAATTTGGGATGATCATCAAGTTCCAAGATATGAAGTCATTAAAACACAGGTCTCTGTTCACCTTGGAAGTCAGGGGGAGGACTAGAACACACCACCACGTTCAAATCTGCACCTCCATTCAAGACCCTCTTCTTCAAAAAACTTGAGTAGGGATTACACAAGTTGAGAAGCAATTTCCAACTGATCCTGAGACTGTGAAGATGTTAAAGTAAGAGCCCAGCTCTGAGCTTGAATGTTGGATTGAAACACACAACTCATTCAGGTGAGGAAACAAGCTCTGTGATGAAGTCTTGGATGATGCAGCTACACAGCAACGTTTTAGGTTTTAAACAAGCAATTTCTAAAATCCTGTACACAATACACAGATACATAAGATGGCAAAAAGCCTGGAGACAGTGCAGGGTTTCTCTGCACTTCCACTTTTCTACCATTTAAAAGAGAGGTTTGTGGTCCAATATGAGCAAAAGGGGTAAGTGTGGTGGATGCTCTCACCTGAAGGGAGATTACCTTAAGGTCCCTCAAAGGCACTTCAGAAAAATGAGCAGTTTTTCTCAGCAAAGGAGGTTTGGGAGAGCCCTGTCAGCCCCAGCCTGCTGCCTTGACTGGTCCAGGACTTTCAGACCAGGCAGAATCTTGTTCCACAGAATTTCAGATAGCTGCTGATATGCAGTTACTTTGGAGGAGCTGAGATTCCTCATGAGCAGGGGAATACTGAGATGGTACAATTTTTCTATCCCTGGAGCATGAAAAGGCAAAAGCTCTTCATGTCTAGGTAGATCTAGAGATCCTATATATTCCTTATCTCCTGGAGACTAAAGCTGCACAAACCCTCAAGGCTTTGTTTTTTAAAACACAATCTCATGCAACTTTGGGTGCAGGTCAGGACATGAACTCCAGCTTAGCTAAGACTATTCACCTCAAGGGATAGTTCAAACAGCAGGACACACATCCTGGAAAGGACAGTGCTGGAACCAGGAAAATAGCTTCACTGATGGCTAAAGCTCGAGCCTTCAGGCAAAACAAATGACCTTTGTTCTCTGGAACCCAAACAAAAAAATAAATTTTGCTTCACGCTAGTGACTTATGACAAATAAACTAAATAATAATAATGACCCTCTGTAATTTTTTTTAACAGAATATTATTTCCTGCATATCTCAGTACAAAAGAAAATTGTGGTTGACAAACAGAAGGTTGGTCTGAGAATGAAACACTTTCCTCCTAAGCTCCTTTTAAAACTGGTTTAGGTCTTTTAAATAATTGAGATTCAGTATGGCTGAGACTAGAGCAAGTGTAAGAAACAAGTTAGATCAAAATGTCCTTGCTGATTGACTGTGAGTAGCCCACTTACTCAACCAGCCTCACACATTATTATTTTTAACAGGGCTGACAGGGACAAGTGCTGGACTCTGTTAGGATTTGCTGTGTTTATGCTGATAAAACCCCTCCAGCTAAGTCTAGGACTTGGAATTTCTTGTCTCTTGCCAGTATTGCTGTCAGCCCAAGCCTGCCTGGTCACCAGCTTAGACAACAGCCATAAACACTGTCCTGGAGCAATCTGGAGAGTCTGAAGTCAGCCAAGGAGCAAGGGGCCATTTGGTCTAAATTACACTGTGTCAAGTTCATCTCAGTCTACAGGGGAAGCCACCAAAGGGCTTCAGCTTCTGGATTCAAGACTGTAACAGAGGCAACTCCTCTTAGAATCATAGAACGTTTGGGGTTGGAAGGGATCTCTAAAGGGTCATCTAGTCCAACCCCTCTACAATAAGCAGGGACAACTCTAACTAGGGCAGGTTGCTCAGAGCCCCATTGAGCCTGACCTTGAATGTCTCCAGGGATGGGGCCTCTCTGGGCAACCTGTTCCAGTGATCAACCACCCTCATATTAAAGAACTTTTTCCTAATGTCCAACCTAAAACTACCCTTTTCTAGTTTAAAACCATTACCCTTCATCCTACCAATAGAATGATTTGGGTTGGAAGGGACCTTTAAAGGTCATCTAGTCCAACCCCTCTGTAGTGAGCAAGGACGTCTTCAACTAGATCAGGTTGCTCACAGCATGCCATGAAGGTTGGACTTGATGATCCTAGAGGTCTTTTCCAACCTAAATGAGTCTATGATTCTAACCATGCCACCTCAGTGGTTAAGGCTTCTCTACTTCAAGTCAACATGACAACTCTGCACTTACAGGCACTTCTTTAAAGGTTTCAAATAGTCCCATAGAGTAAATGGTGAAAGGGTGGTCAAGTCATAAAATCATAGAATCATTTAGGCTGGAAAAGACCTCTAGGATCATCAAGTCCACATCAAGTCACACAGGATGGATGCGCTTGCCCATGACAATGTCAGACTAAATGAGGCTGCTGCACAGTGATGGTGCTTGAGAAGAAGCAAAAGAAATTGCTCAAGGAGTCCCAATAGGAACTCAGTTAATTATAAACAGAGACTTGTCATAGCTGACATCTACTGCATTAGAGGAAATCCCCAGCGCTTTAGTGTGTGGGTGAGATATTAACTTCTGGTTAAATGAGCCAATCTGGCCAATAAACTTTGACAGCTTTTCTTAGTTGGCCATAAGCAGGGAGGAAATTAAAGGGTCAGATGTTGGGAGAGAAATCAGCCTATCTGAACTACTGACCCTACGAGAAAAAGTCTAGACTCCCATTGTCTCCAACGTTTAAAGTTTATTAAGCCAGTAAGTGTAATCCAATGGCTAAAAAGAAAAATGGACAAGTCTTTGACTGTGTCTAGAAGAGGGTAAGCGGGTATCTCCTTTTCTTTTATTATTTCTCCTGTTTCAGTATTTTGAAAGAGGGAGATTGGCTCACAGCCTAGAATATGTATTTTTCCTCTAGCTTTTTCTCCATTGCCATGAACCTATTTGGAACCTGGCTGAAGATAAGAACCTCTTACTCACAGAGAAGAAGGTTGAGTTTGATAAACTGATTTCTGGTGTGTAACAATCAACAGTCATGAACATTCAGACAGCTTGTTTTTACAAAACTCT
Source organism: Brachypteracias leptosomus (assembly GCA_013401335.1). Classification (NCBI taxonomy): domain Eukaryota; kingdom Metazoa; phylum Chordata; class Aves; order Coraciiformes; family Brachypteraciidae; genus Brachypteracias; species Brachypteracias leptosomus. The sequence continues at coordinate 611,428 of VYZX01009046.1, read as the reverse complement.
CCATAGATTCAAAAACTTTCATGCATTTTAACCTGAGAAGCTATTCAGGAGAACATTTGCATCTAGAAGACACCGTAATTTAATCTCCTCTATACGGTGCTTCAATGAGTCCTGTGAGAAATGAAGCCAATGACACAGGGAACAAGAAGCGAGGGACCACCACAGGTAATTAACTTGTCTATCAAAGCAGGAGTACACAGACACAAAGCCTCGGGTAGCAATATGTAGAGAGAACAAGGAGATGAGATCATGAAGACTGTGCTAAATTGAAAAGGAATTAGAAGATACAGAGATCATAACCAACATCTGAACAAGCTTCAGCAGCTCCTGAACCAAGTGCTACTGCACAGGCAGACATCTGAAGACAGGTGACTGAATTTCCAAGTGCTCCATCCATCAAACATCCACAAAAGGGCTCTGAGCCCTGTTCTGTAGATAGTGTATCTGTCGGACCATCACAGCCAAGAATATAAACCAAACTACCCACTTAATGTTCATCTTCCCAGAACCAAAAAGTCTGGGAGAAGGATGCTTGAGAAGCACATTTTGTTCACAGATGCAGTTGGAAGTTCCTCCATGAAATAAACAGGTTTTTCCTCAAATACTGGAGCTCTGAATGATTGCTGAACACCACAAATATTGGCATGCTGCCTGCTGCTTCTAATTACACAGCGTAACGTATGGAATATAAGACGAGAGGCAAATTTGTCCATTAATATGAATGTGATGAGACCACAGAGAATGTATCTGTATGAGCTGCTAAACTGACTTGAGAGGGACTTATCATCTTCAGTTGAGTTTTATTCCCAGTGTTTGGTCTTGCTCGGTTTGGGTTTGGGATTTAATAAGATTTGCATCCAGAATATTACAGCGGAAAGCTTTCATCTCATCTGGATTTCCTGGAATTAGTTTAAGGATTTTGAATAAAAGATGAGATGGGAGAGGAGGGTGAGGAGAACACCAAACATCCAATGCTAGAGGTGTGCTGTTTTGAAGGATTCTGAGAAAGATGTGGGGAAGCTGAGAGTGCAGAAAAAAAACCCCAACAACCCATCATTAATAGATTCCTCCTGTTTGAGTTTCTCTTCCTACTTTTTTCTCTCCTCCCAAGCAAAGCAAATACTTCCAAGACAGCAACTTGCACCACCTGTATTCCTGCAGCAGCAGGCAAGGTGAGGAAGAACTTCTCTTTGTTGTGTCATTTACAGGTCACTACTGACATACTCTATGTCATTTATTATCATAGGATCATTAAGGTTGGAAAAGACCTCCAGGATCATCAAGTCCAACCTTTGTCCAACATCTCCCTAACCACTAGACCATGTCCTGAAGTGCTACATCTACTCATTTTTTGAAGGTTGGAAAAGACCTCTAAGATCATCAAGTCCAACTGCCAACCCAACACTACCATGACCGCTAGACTATGTCCTGAAATGCCACATCTACATGTTTTTTGAACACCTCCACGGATGGTGACTCCACCACTTCCTTGGGTTCCAGCTTAATCACTCTCACACTGTGACTACAACCAGGTCATGTCCCTGCAGGTCATTTGTCCCCCAAGACTAATATCAAAAGATGTTTTGGGAAAACTTCCCTACAAGTCCTTTTCCTTTGACCACTGATATTACATGTGTATGGATGACTGATGTGAAAGCCTCACCTGTACTCCTGCAACCTTCACTTACCCTCTCTTATCCCCAGGAGCATGAATTTTGATAGATATGAAAAGAGGCCATGCTCAGGAGTTAATGGATTTGGGTGCCTTGCTGGAGATGCTTTCCAAAGGTGGCAGAAGATCAAAGAAGAAAGCGACCACTCTTCAAGAGCCGAGCACCCACAGAGTGAAGGACACGAGGCGCATGGACCCTTTGGCCATCTCATTCCATGTTCTTGCAGTCTGGCTTACACAGCTGGACCTCCTTTAAAATTCTTAAAGGGTTTTGGGTTTCTTTTCTTTCCCCCTTGCTTGGCCGGCTGGTTGTTTTACTTTCAGATCACTTAAACAGGAAATAAAGAGGACATCAAACAAGAGGGCAAGCAGAGCTCCACGCATCACACTGCTGGGCTGGGAAGCTCGGTGTGAGTCTCTTGGAGGGGTGGGAGATCCAGGGGTTGTACATCCCTGGCTGTGACCTGCTTCTTCTCAGCCTTTTTGTCCTCTGTGAAGGGACTTTTTATTTAACCAGCACAGGGAATCCTGCATTTCAGCTGCCCCAAAGCCAGACCTCTACTTAATTTAAAGCATAAATGGGAAGAAAACAGAGTTAATGAGAGGAACAGAGCCTCCATCACCTCTGTGCACCAGCACTACACTCACAGCAGAGCTGATTTTCCTCAAGTACCATCTCTAACGAAAAAGGAAAGCAAAGAGCATGTTATTCTGCTGTTCCACAGAGAACCAACGTTAGTACAACATACCCTCTCAAGATGAAATGCTTGCTACCAGCAGATCCATTCATCTTCTCTGGGAGGAGTCATCTTTGCCAGCCTTGCTTGTGTTGGTGAAGGGGCAGCAAAGAGTCTTTTATCTGAAGGCACGTTCCCCTGGAGATCAAAAGTATATTCTTTAGTTTTCAAATCTTCCCTCTTTATCCCCACAGTTCCCATATACGGGAAAAAAATGGCAAGATGTTAGTGAGAGTGTATATAAATCACACCAGCCACTGATCCTCTTATCCAGTAACCATAACACATCATACATTGAAAGCGTTTCTCTGAGAAAAATCAAATAAATTACATTTTGCTTGCCAGTGTACTGAACCTTCTGTGGGTTATTGTAAATTACTGAAAGGTACAGTCTTTGTGTGCTCTTCTTCCACCGTGGAATATGAACTTCAAAGGCTCCAGTTATCAGAAACTGCCCTTTCTCTGCCTCTCCCTTTGACAATAGGCTGATCTGCTCCCAGAATTTGAAAAAAAAACACTTGATAATGAGTTATTGCTAAAATTATCACCATAACTAAGCTTAAATAATTTAAGCTTACAAGCTTAAATAAGAGCTTGTAAAGAGGAGGTGAAGGAAATGGTACATTCTTTATACATTTTTTTAAGTATTCAAGTTCCTGAAAGTTTTATCACCTCTGCAGTTGGGTATCATTACTATTGTCAAAATTCCATTTTGAAACAGTAAAGGATTGACATTTTGCATATGAAAATATTACTCAGTGTGAAATCATCCTGCCTCAAGACAAATTAATTCTGGGGGGCCAGTTTGTTGTCAGAGTCAAGCTTGGCTCTAACTCTGAAGAAGGGATGACACACACTGAGTCACAAAGTCATCCTGGAGCAAAGCTGCACTTTTTGCATTCTCCACCACAAAAGCCTTGAGAGACCTTCTCGCCAAGAAAATTACATCACAAACATCTCACCACATGTTTGTCCCAAACTCACCAACCTATTTTAATTCCGGGGGTACCACAAAGCCACTCACAGTTGTACCCTCCCCTAGTTCTAGGATCATCTCCAAAATGACTTTGCTATCTTAGCTCAGAAAATAAAACAACCTGAAGTTACCTCATGAAGTAACTTGCATGGACTGTTTGTCATCATAACAGGGCAGAGGATGGCTGCAATTTTTACTTTAAACTATTTTCCCTGAGCAGCTCTATTTTCTCTTGCAGGGCTCTTCATCTTTTCCCAGCAGATCGATTCTGTTCAGCGCTAGCCAAGACTCTACATCATCTCAAAATTTTACCTTATTCAAGCAATGTATATGACTCATCAACTTGGTAATTACACCAAATAAACAAGATTTCCCATCTGTGTCACCATGAGTAGAGACCCCTGAAAATCAGATGCTGCTTTGAAGATGCTGTGGAAATCAGAGGGATGAGGAGCTGCAGCCATCCTGACCTCTCAGTGCAGAACAGGAGCTGCCCCTGCTCTCCCCTGAGCAGAGCAGAGAGATGGGAAAGTCACAACAGTGAGAAAATAATATCTCCTCTCCTCATCAAGAAGGGCACTTTAATTATATTTCTCAGTCTTAAAACACGCTGAGGTGACTTTGCTTTATAAGTGCTTTGCAGCCCTGGGCACACATTTGTATTACGGTTGGGTGCCTTTATTGCTTATTGTATTTTTAATTGCTCCTTAGAAGATCAAGCATTTTTCCATCGAGAAATCTAATACATTATTATTATTATTTCTGATGCCATAATTATTTGGATGGCTGTGGTGCATGTCGGCCACATGACTTGTGTGCATCTCCCTTTTCCTTCCTCTCTCAAAGGATTCTGTTGTTTGGATTATGCAATCATTTTGTTAATACCAGGACAGATGGCCACAAGGAAAACACGCAGGGTGCTCTCTCTGATAGACACTTGCCAACATCAACAGGAAAGAGCAGAATTAAATTCATGAACTTCAGGGAGAAAGCACAAGCTTGTTCTCGAGCAGTGCGCAGCGTGATGCTTTCATGTACAATCTATAGATGTACAGGTCACCAGACTAGAATAACCCAAACCAGGGCCTGAAGTGACCTTCAGAAGTCCTATAGAAGAGGGCTGCAGATGCCCTGCTTGACACTGATGGCAGAAGGTCGGATTTGGAGGTGATGCAGTGAAAATCGAGGGCTTTGCTATCCCAGCACCCCAAACATCAAGCCAAAATCACCACCCACCTCTCACTCTGCCCATTATTTATTCACCACCCTTTTCTGAAGCCTTCTACAGTTTGGAAAACAACTCCAATATCTCCCTGGTGTCGCCTCTAGACTAGGACAAACCCAGCACACCATGATTTAGCCTCCTGCCCCCCCATCAACGCTTGCTCAGGAGCTTCTCCCATAACTTCTTGGGGAGCCACATGATGTGGCGTGAGCAGGGGAAGATGGTTTCCTACCCCATTCAGAGATAATCCAGATTTCAGCTTGAAGGTTTGCAGATTTGGCTGCTAAACTCACCAGGCCCCTGTTGCTCCAAAGAAATGTAACACATCTGGAAAATTTCCATCCTCCTGAAGCTGCTGGTTTCCCATGACGTCGCTGCTTATTCTCCACCAAGAGAGAGGCTCTTACATGTCACTTGGTAACACCAGGAAATCCAGCCCCACAGAAAGAACTTGTGGCACTAAAGAACAGGAAGATTTAATAAGAGAATCTCCATAAATTAAAAAAAAATAATAATTTTTTTTTAAGATTTTTTTTTAAAAAGGAAAATTTAAAATTTCCATCTGGTGCTCCTGTAACCACCAAAATGATGCTGTTAATTGAGTGCTGCTGATATGAGAAGCTGGATGCACAATAAAATATAAAGATAATAATTACTTTGTTAAATATGTGGTCTCTGACATGGTCCACAACTGGTAAAAAATTGTCAGAGCTTGGTAAATCCCAAAATCTCAAAAGAATTAACTGGAGTAAGGTGTGAGGAAAAAAATGGGCATTACTGCAAATGAAGAAATTGGTACCACAGACTTGGGTCTGATGGAAGTAAGATAATAGGGTATAAAATTCCTGCTACTGGTTATTCAGGGAAGTATCCTTGCACTCAAACACAGGTATTAACATTTCTCCTTATCTCCAGCAGTTAAAGCTAAAACTGATGTCAAGGAGACTCTTCCTCGATTTCCTATGGACTGGATCAGAATGTACAGGTGCTGTTTGGCAATCGTATTTTGAGAAAAAAAATAAATCTTTATCTGTAAATAGCACAAGGGAGGTTGGGTTTACCTGCGAAATGGTGCAATTCAGAACAAAACTCCTCTGCAGACACAATCTCACTGCCCCAGTGCCAGTTCAATGCCTGCAATAGATGGAAACAACCAGCCATTTTTAAAGTCAGACAGTGGAGCTTTGCTGTGTTCATTCAATCACGTGAACTAACACTAGCTTTTCGTGATCCTGACCTTCTACTGGAGAAATTTAACCACTGGCTTCTGCTCTCCACAAGCAGGATAGATTTTGGAGAACAAGTATTTGCCAAACCCAGAAACCAACCTCTGATAAGATATGTGCAAATGTCAGTGTCGATCAAAACCTTTCCTCCAAGAAAATGAGAGTGATGTTTATCTCGGCAAACATCTCTCAGTACAGGACTAAAGATAATGCTGTGGTAAATAAATACATTAAAATACAATAAATTAAATGCAAAGTCCTGGATTTATATGCTGTGTTCTCAGAAGAGCTCAGGAAACTTCCCCATAGGATCTAAAGTACTTGTGCAGTGATGATTTATTGCTCACCAGGAATATTTTTCCCCATCTTGACATTTTTTAATGGATTTTTTATGATATTCATTCCCATGCCAACCCAAAGAAAACGTCACAAACTAAAAGTTAAACTAGAATCCTGAGAAAAACTGATTCTGGTTACTCATTTCAGTTTTTGTCTTCCTACATTCACTTATTCCAGCTGTCATTCCATTATTTCCATCATTTTTCATTACAAATGTTTTTGATGAATGCGTATTTTGTAATGAAAAAAGCTGTATTTTTATTCATGCTGGTTCTACGGAACAGTGAATGAAACAGAAGGATGACATGTCAGCTGAGTTTATTTTCTCCATTCCACTTTCCCTAACAAAAGCTCACCTGACTTAAAAGCCCTGTTTCACCTTAGAGCCCTTTAATGGAAGCACATGAAGAATGCAGATCATTGATGGGACTACTGGTGATACCTTCCCTAAACACCCTCTCATCACAGCTGGGGGGGACTGATGGGGTCCCACTCATTTCATTTGCATGAGAAACTCCAAATATTTCAATCATACATATGAACACAGCATTGAGAATTTGCCACATGCCTACGACACCTTTGCTGGCAGTAGAAGAATGATTTCATTTCCTACAGATCACGCTGAAGTGTTTTCTCACCCCAGTTTTATCAAATGAAGCTTCCCATAAAGGTATTTTCAAGTACTGGGGCTCATCTCCTGTCAGCAAGTTATAAGTGTGGCAAAATGAAGATGCATTTCCCACGTAAATTAAAATTGTTCTTGTGATTGCAATATTTGTATCCCCAAGAGGAGTGTTTGAGGTGGGTGGATAAACAAATATTCTAATCACATTCTTTTGAAAGCTGAAATTTGATTTCAACATCAGTTGTGTTGTTGTTTTTTTCTTTTTAATTTCTTCTCTTAGCTCAGTGGGAACTACAAAAAAAACCAACAACAAAAACATGTCCTTGCAGCTTGTGCTTTTCAATCCGTGACGATTTATTTGCCTGTTTGTTTTCCTTGTTATAATGACTGGTTTAATATATTTTTCTTCTTTGCTACTGTTTTCACAGTGCATTTCAGGGAACGGCTCTCACTTGGTTTCCAGCTGATGAGTGATTAACCCAGGCAGAGTCAATCCAGGTTCTACAAGCCAGCTGGGGTTGCATCCACTCATGTTTCTGGTCCCACTGGCTGTATTGTTACTCCCAGTGTGGGTTCCAGCTATGCGTCTAGGAACACCAGCAGTGAGGAAGATGGAATTGTTGAGCTTGGAGAAGAGGAGACTGAGAGGAGACCTCATTGCTCTCTACAACTACCTAAAAGGAGGTTGTGGTGAGGCTGGTGTTGGGCTCTTCTCCCAAGTAACTAATGAGGTGATGGCCTCAAGTTGCGCCAGGGGAGGTTTAGATTGGGCATGAGGAAGAAGTTCTTTACTGCAAGAGTGGTCAGGCACTGGACCAGGCTGCCCAGGGAGGTTATGGAGTCACCAACCGTGGAGGGGTTCAGCAACAAGTAGTTGTGGCACTTCAGGACATGGTCTAGGGGTTAGGAAGATGTTGGAAAAAGGTTGGACTTGATGATCCTGTGATTCTGTGATCCTGGAGGTCTTTTCCAACCTAAATGATCTTATGAATCTGTGGTTTAAGGTTCATATGCCTCTGCATACTGTTCTGAGACCATGTGAGTATAACACAAGCCACCGAGTTTGGACACTCTAAGCCTGGATATGGCCCCACATTCTTGCTATGGACCTGCCACTGTCTTATCTTCATCGGGCCAGTGAAGGACAGAGAAGTTGGCTTTGCAGAAGAAACAAAACCCGTATATAATCATGGACTGTGAGAAAGGGGAGATATCTGGTTGTGAACTGTGGCACGTGGCATGCAAGCTGGAAGCATGGTCAGACCAGCTGCACGGTGGAAAGGCCACAAGGATACTGGGACAACCACCTACTTTCTGGGTCATTGTCCCACAAAGTGGCTTAAGTATTTCCATTTGACTAAATGTAAAAAAATTTAGGAAGAGGTCTTAAAGGAGTGTCAACATGCACCTATTCTGTACACTGCGCTTACAGGAGGAAAATCTTTAAGAGAGTTCAAGCTGCTCCAGAGAGAGCAACATCAAGCAGAAAAGCAAGATTTACATGGTCTGGAAGTGAAGAAATCCTGAAATAATGACCATAGGGAACAGGGAAATGCCAAGAGCAAGAGCAGCAAGACCAAGACAACAAGACCAAGTCCAAGACCAGCAAAATGAACTGAGGTAGAGGTACTCGAATTATCACAGGCAAATGCACAGTATGAGGAGCCAGTGATGTGAGGTGACAGCTCACTCTGCAAATTTACATTTGTCTTCATGCTGTATTCACAGAGCTCTTTGAAACACAGGAGTAAACTTCTGGGAGGCTTAAAAGGGATTTAACCAGCGAACTAAAACAAACACAACACTCCTGTCTGAGGAGGAGCAGTAGATAAGCTTAGTTACAAGAAATATTTAAACTAGTTCTTACCTTAAAAAAGTCTCCATCCTTTCTTCCTCATTAATTTTGTGATTGTGAGGATATTGCTGCTTCTCCAGCCTTGATTTCCTGCTGCATTGCAGCTCCTGGTGCTATGGGTCTTGGTGTCCTAACAGCAGGAGAAAAGAAAGAGTTGAAAGGTGGAAACACCACAAGGACTGAGGAGAAACCATTCAGAAGGCTATTTCTGTCCCATCCACTCAGTCGCTTTCTTTGTGCTCTTCAGGGATGCTCCATCCCAGGAGGTGTTCAAGGCCAGACTGGATGGGGCCTTGAGCAATCTGGTCTAGTCGGAGGTGTCCCTGCCATGGCAGGGAAGTTGGAACTAGATGATTTTTGAGGTCCCTTCCAACCCAAACCATTCTAGGATTCTTTGTCCCAGAAATTTTTAGCTGAATCAGGGGCTGGGGAGAGGAATGCTTCAAGAAGGCAAAGACCAGCCTTGCAGTGAAAACATGGAGTTTCTGCTTTGAGAGGCAGAGAAATACTCAACATCAAACAACCAGACCACAGGGACACGTCCCAAATACGACCACATCACTATATTACCAATATTCAAAAAAATTGATTGCCCCTCCTCACGCCCACCATTATCTCTGCCCTCCATGCTTCCAAAAAGAGCTAGTGGAAAAAATTAACAATGCTCAAGGTGCTCCTGGGTCAGACAAGATGTAGAAGAGCCTGAACTCAGGCAATTCCTACTTGATTATTTGCTTGTCATGAGCTGGCAGTTACCTGAAATTTTAGACAATCCCCTAAGCAAAACCACAAGAGTCAATCTTCTGAAATTCAACCATTAATACAATGAATTCTTCACATGAAAAGGTTGAAGAATAGGCTGTGGGGGAGGAAGATCATGTACACAAATAGAACCAAGAGAATCATCACCTGGCCACAGGTAAAAGTCTCTTACTTCTGTGAGCAGATTTTTTCAGCAGTGACCACCTACAATATTCCCAGTCCATGTAAGTTCCCATTTTGTGCTATTTTCTCCTCTAAATGGAAACTCTAAAAATGAATGTTACATCCCATCAAAACGTTTCTGACAAAACATTTCTCATTAAATTAAATGTTATTTAATGACATTTTGAGTTCAGTTAGGGTAGTTATCTGGGGTCTCAAGTGATAGTCATACAAATCCCAAATGAAAAAAAACAGTCTGACCTTGAGAATCTGAAAATGGATGTTTCAACAGCTCAGATTCACAGTGAAAGGCTTGATCTCGTTCCAACGGGGAATTTCAAAACCTTAAAGGCTGTTGCAAGACAGAATTTCTTGTTCCCCAGCCAGCTCTTGTTAGCAAAGTCATAATAATCATAATCGGAGATTTATGGATCATCTTTTATCCCCATAGAACTTAAAACAGTTTGCAAATGGTGGTGATCATAAAAAGCACGTACGAAACAATTGGGCTCCTCCCCAATCAAAGGAGGCTGGTCTGAGGCATGGCAGCTGCTGAAGAAAGCAGAGCTAGGCTTTAAGAATAAACGTGAGGAAAATATAGCAGCTAATTGACCAGAAAAAGGCATTTAAGTAGGCAACTTATAATTATTATAACAGCATTTAGCTAGAAGATGAAAGTAAACAAGCAAGCAGTCTTGACTGAGAGGATGTGTAAGAATCTGTGCATCACCTCCTGCCCCAAGAAAGACCCCCCCCTTCCAGCTGCACTTGCCCCTGAAACCCCAGTTTTAGTCCCTAAACTGAGCACCATGTGCTTGGATCCACCTAACACAGGAAAACCCAAATCAGGGAGATTTGTGTGCACAGTTCATTAGAGCATCTGGAGAAGTTCCCACCTCACCATCAACAGCTTCTCCAAGACCACCAAAATGGAAATGGAAGGTCACAGTTGCTGTTTCCACATCTCTTATTTACATAACACTGGATTAAAAAATATATATTGTAAATACCAATCTATACAGTTATTTACTGAAGATTGGAAGCACAATTATCACATTCATATAGACAAACAGCAGAGAGGACAAAGCCAGTTGATGTGATTCCAAGTAGGTGGAAAAGGCATTTCTCATTCACACAGCTTTAGAAGATCCATGTGCCAATATCCTATCACTTGGGGCTCAAATCCATGGAATACTCCTGGGAGAGAGTATTTCACTTTAAAGATTATTGTGTCAAAGTGCAAGGCAGAGGAGCTCTGGCAAGGAAGGAATCTGCAAGAACTTCCTGAGACCAGCTCCAGCTTCTGAAGTAGAGCTTCTGCTCGGAGAAAAACAACTGCCTCTGTCAGAAGCAAAGACAAGAAGCCTGTGAAGGGACAAAAATAATAGTGTAAAAGATTGCAGCACAGGTGAGTGAGATGCTGTATCTTCTGAATCTGATTGATCAGAAATAAAGTGGAGGTTTTTTTAAGAAAAAATATTAATAAGTGGAATTACATCAGGTTTCGTTGCATTTATGAAGTCACATGCAAGCCAACAAGAAAAAGCTACTAAAAAATCTCATCACATTTACATTCTAGCTTCTTTTCTAGAGGTCTGGTCTAGTTTCACGTATTTAGGAACACAGAACATTACCTTTAGTGTTTGCCCCCTGTGTCTCTGGGGGTTGGCTCCAGAGCTCTGCCTCCTCTTATGCACATGGTCCCAGCTCCCATCAATGCACCCCAGGTTCCTCAGGCACAGGCAACCCAACAAAGGGAGTCATCCCCAAGACAAGAACAGGATGTGAAGTTCTTCACCTAAAAGTCACACACAGGCTGTCACAAGGATTATTTCCAACTTTACGCCTATTTTGAGATTAGTTTTTCCAATTTTGCTACCTAACATGGGACAAAGTCAACTTGGGAGTCTGGCTTTTCTTCCATTTGAGACTTTGCAGAAGGGATTTTTCCAAAGAAATTAGGCTCTTCTATCAAAAATAAAGTAGTAAAGACCCCACCACATAATATTATGAGATTTTGATCTTGAGTCTGCCTTCAGCCTGTTTTTACACAGGTTGGATAATGCTTCCATGAACGCATCATGAACAATGAAACATAATATTTTTTTTGGACAAGATTCCTATCCTTGTGCTAATAAAGAATGACCCACCAGATTCTTCCCTCTAGAAGTGTTAATTCCTGACCAATTTCACCCTCACCACTTGCTTTCCTGCCTGTTTCCCAAAAAGTACAGAGGAATCTGCCTTCTTCCCAGTAGCTGAGTGAATCCTCATCGCCCTCGACAAACAAAGCAGCCTAATTCTAGGTGCATAAACATAAACATGCAGGGAATTAACTTACTCACATTACACAAAATTAAACAGCAAATAGAAGAGAACACATGGAAGTGACAATAATTCTTTAGAAGCTTAAAAAGGATTAGGGCTGAGTTTTGTATTGCAGTTGGAAACAATGCTGATTCTCTGAGTCTCATGTGAATATCTTATTTATTTTGCAAAAATGTCCTTATTTTGACTTGCTCTAACCTGAAAACTTCTTTTTATGATTTTTTTTTCAACTAGAAACAATGAAGCGATAATTTTTTACAGTGGTGTGGAGGATTTAGATGACTGTTCTATATCTGCACTCTCTTTGGCTGGATAAATAATTTCCATCTCTACAGGATTTTTTTTCCCTCCTTATAAAAAGGCGTCTCCTCACCTGACATAAGACAAATGTAATTAGTCTCCTGTAGGTTACATATTTCAAGATTTTTTTGAAAGTTGCCTATTTTTATGAAAATGTAGCAGAATTATGAACTTATTATCAGACTTTTTTTTCCCTAGAGCTAGAAGTCACTGAACAATAGGAGCATCCATGAGGCTTCATTATATGTTTTCCATGCTAACTATGGTAAAACAGATGAAAGTCTTGATACTAAGATGAGGCAATTCAGAGAATTTGGGTGAATCATAAGTGATCTTTAGCTTGAAAATCACCCATCTCTCTCTGAGCTAAGGAAAAGAAATAAAGTTCCTGCCCAAACCACCCCCAAGTCAATGCAGGGTGGATGTAAGTTCTTTAGTACACAATGCGATGTAATTAGAGTTCAGATGGAGGCAGGAGAGGAAAACAAAATCCCAATGTGAAATAGCAGGACCTTTCTCTACAGTTATTTAGTCTCGTGCATTTATATGGCTTTGCCCTGACAGTGTTTTACAACCTCCCTGCTCCTCACATTGTCTGGTTGGAATTACGTTTGAAAGGCTCCATATGAGTCAAAATTGTTAAAGCCTCTGTATTCTTGCTACTTACACTATATGTGAGCATGATATGTCAGCTAAAAGGAAAAAAAAAAATCTTTTCTTTGCACAGAATAAATCCTTTATGCCTCCTAACACCTCAGTGATTCAGAGACAGGGCCTGGGTTGCTCAAATAATGATGGGCCAAGCCCTAAAGTTCATGTCCATGCCAGATATTACCTGATGGAGGTTGTAGCATTGTGTGTTCGATCTGCAGCTTGTTCGTCTGAATCCCATCAAGCTCAAGTAATTTATAAGATGTTGATCTTGGTCCATGTTATTTTTCCCTTCACATGAACACTATGGGATGGAAATGTGACATGATTAGCTTACAGAGGAGTAGCACTGAATTCTGTCCTTTCCTGCTTAATATTAACCAGCAAGGGACACGTCTTTCATTGCAACATTGGCCACAATCCCACATGGCAAGGATGAACAATGCTCCCAGCAAGTGTTTGCTGGTGTCTTCACCTGACACAGCAAGGGCAGGGGGAGGTGGTTTTAAACTAAAAGAGGGAGATTTAGACTGGCAAGAAGGAAGAAATTGTTGAAGCTGAGAGTGTTGAGCCCCTGGCCCAGGTTGCCCAGAGAGGTGGTCGCTGCCCCATCCCTGGAACCATTGCAGGTGAGGTTGGCCGGGGCTCTGAGCCACCTGCTCTAGTTGAACATGTCCCTGCTTCCTGCAGGGGGTTGGGCCAGATGATCTTGAAAGGTCTATATCTGGGAATATATAACTATATTTAGGAATCAATGCTCCCACCTTGAGCACCTCCTTGAAGCCAGCTGAGAGAGTTCTCCATAAGCAGAGACATTGAAATGAACTTGTTCAGAGGCAGAGCTCTGTCTGGTTTACTCTGCATTATGCAGATCCCAAAGATACCAAATTGGAAGATTTTTAACCCTTTCAACCTTTCTGCCAAGGAACCACGTATGTAGAAATATCCATCTCTGCACAGAGCAGTTTGGACAAACATCACCATTAGCAGATCCTACCTCTGTCAGCACAGATCCCTCACCCCAGGTACCAGGTAGGGTAAGGAACATGGTCCAGGAGAGGAGGTGAACATGGCACTGAGACCCTCAGCATCTTCCTGCCCAAAGCAAATTGTAGATGTGTTCACAGAGGCTACAGATATTTTGATTAACCATAGCAAGACCCCTGCCTAAATACCTTAAAGCATCTTCTGCGCTTAGAGAAAGAAGCTTTGAGTTCCTAAGGCAGCTGCTGGACATACTCCAGGGAGCAGTCATAAAGAATTGCAGCAACTGATTCTCAGCACAGTTTTCTGTCCAGTCCATGGCTGACTGACCAGTTTAAAGGCAGTTGAGATGCCAGGTCCTACACATGAGCGTGATGCCTTCCTGCAAGACACAGAATCATAGAATGGTTTGGGTTGGGAGGGACCTCCAAAGGTCATCTAGTCCAACGCTCCTACCATAAGCAGGGACATCTCTAACTAGGGCAGGTTGCTCAGAGCCCCATCAAGCCTGACCTTGAATGTCTCCAGGGCTGGGGCCTCCACCACCTCTCTGGGCAACCTGTTCCAGTGATCAACTACCCTCATATTAAAGAATTTGGCAGGAAGCAACATTCTCTGTCTAAACACAGTAGGATAATGGAGATGGGACCTTTGGGAGGAGAAGAGAAAGCTGCAGGTCATAATTAAGTCTTTGTAAATCACTGCTTCACACTGAGAAAATCAGTGTGTTATCTGGATTATAATTATTGAAAATATTTGAGAAATAAGTGCCAATATTTAATATTAAAATTGCTGCCTGGCTTTCATCCTACTTTCTACTTGTAAAACTCATCACGCTTTTCAGAGAAGGGAAATAGCATTAGTCTGTTTTATTGAGAAACAAAGCAATAAAAAGATTCATCCGTAGTAAACCAAAAGACCCACAACAGAGCTGGGTATCACCCTGAGTGCTTTGGACATCAAGGCTGGATTGAGCACCCCAAGAAGACTCTGAGTCTCTAGGTGTTTTCGCTCAGCCAGCTGGATCCCAACTCTGTGTTGGTTCAAGACCTACTGTCCCACCAGCCTCCTCATTTTCACCAGAGGAGGAGGTCTGTGGTTCTCAGGAGCTACAGGGCAGCCATGGGGTGGAGAACTCCTTGGGGCCCCTTCCAACCTGGCATTCTATGATTCTATGAACTCCAACACAACACACCCCAAGTAAGAAAATACTGACAATAATCTCAAAATTAAAAGTAGATGCTAGCAATAAAATCCTTACTCAGAGTTAAAAAAAAAAAAGAGTGACATTTTCACCAGTATGCTGACAGCCAAGCACTGCTGGTCGCCCAGTTAAAACCATTACTGTTGGGTACAAGGAGGCAGAAATATACTTTATTATTAGCAGTTGCTGAGAGGCAACTGTGTAAACTTTCTCCTCATTACTGACTGTGGGTTGAGCAACAGCTTGATTTACAGCATGCAAATTTCCTTTTGGTTGTTCAACTCCATTATATATACATCAGAGGACACCACAGAAAAAAAAAAGTCTGGCCTGCCTTCAATTTAAACTGTTAGTGTAATACTCATACATCTCTCTCTCTGTAAATGTTTTGCTAATGTGATGCAATGTCAAAGATGAGGATAAATGGTGGCTGGAAGAAGATTTCATTCCACTTCCAGAACCACCCTTTGAGTACCCAGAAAGCTTTTGGTGTGTCATAGGTCAATACTCTCAGTAGAAACTAATTTAATAAACGCACATCTATTCCTAAAACCAGGCAAAATGTAGCATGAGGACGTTCACCTTCTCCTTAGTTTTTTTCTAGGACACAGAATTTTTTTTCAGGGACAAAGCAGAGGGTTAAGGCTGGGGATTTTCTGCTGCTCTGTACTCCATTTACACACTGGGACAGTCTTCAAACACTCATGGAACATTAATTATCGACTGATCATCAGTGATTTAAGCACTAAACTGAAGCGGTCGTGAACAGCTGGAAAGCTGAAGCTGCTACTCAAAGCTCAGTCTTTGCTCATTCTGATCTGAACCCAAAAAGGCAGCTGGTTCTGGGATCTAGTCAGAATAATTTGAACGGTGGCTACAAAACACAACTTATTTTTCTGCAGAAAAAACAAATTGTAGAAAATTTTCCAAAGCTTCTACATGCATAGCTAGAAAAGCTGGGTTACTTTAAACCGTTTCTGTTATTAACAAACTGCTTCATTAGCTTCAGAAACCAAGTTTTTATTTAGCAACCAGACATATATGAAAGAGGAAAAAAATGCCTCCCTACTCAGCTATCTACTATCCAAACATAAGCTGAATTTCCCTCCCTGAGTAGTATAATTTTTCTGCAAGATAGGAAAACACTGGTGGCTGGTCACAAGTTGGGATCCTGCTAACAGCTTTAAATCATCTGAAAGCAGCTCAGCTGACCCGGGTTCAAGATATTCATTAAAGATTTGTATAAAACCAGCTGCATTCAAAACATGAGCCAAAATTTCAATTAAATGGGAGAAACCCAAAATGTAAGTTTACTGATATTGGAGAAGAGCAATTTGACTAATTGCTTATATAGTGTGAACGTGGCTCCTTTCAGATGCAGGGTGATGATACTGACCTAGAAGAAAAGTATCTGCTGTATTTGCAGAAGAATCAGAAGAACCTGGCTTGGATTCTTTAGGCATCTTGAATAAATTTTAGGAACATCTATATTCATACAAAATTAGAGCTACATCCATTCATTACAAAAATATTCACAGATATAATTTTGCCTAAACAATATGTGGGATATTTTAAAAACCTGCAATGCTTTTAGCTCCCCAGAAGAGATTAATGGTGTGTTTCCAGCTGGGTTGTGCTAAAAGCCACTATAGGCCAATAAAGCACGTCCTGCAAATTCCACAGCCTGCAGTGGATGTGCTGAATCGGCATTTTCCAAACCATCAAAGTCTTCCCTGGAAAGCTTTTGCCCTGTAACAAGCTGACTTTACTCACATCAGAGGTTTTGAGGGAACTTTGCACCCCACAGATCAGCTCAAATTGTGCTTTCAACCCAAGACTGAGAAGGAGAGGTAGGAGGAAAGGAAACTCAATCCTGTCCCTGGAAATTTCCCTGTAATATTAGGTTCCTTCTGCCTCCTAAAGAAGGCAAAAGTCCTTGATCTGTGTTTAAAGAGTGCAGAGCACAGCGGTTTGGAACAGCCTCTTTAGGCAGGTGCACTTTCAAACACACTAAATATCCCTGGATCTAGCTGAAGAGAAACCAACCCCATCTTCTTGGGACCCCATGTTCTGCTTCCACGCACAGAACCATGGAATCACAGAATTGCTATGGTTAGAAAGGACCTATAAGATCATCGAGTCCAGCCATTATCTCTCTCTACCAGGCCCACTTCTACACCATATCCTTGAGCACTATATTTAGATGGCTTCCCACCCTACCTGGACTCCCGTGGCTTCACATTCACAGCCTTATCCATCACCTTTTATTGTCAACATAGCTCAGGGCATCTTGTCTTCCTAACTAAGGTCTGAAGAAAACACCCAACAGCCTCATACTCAACTTGGTGACTTCCAGGTTCAAAGCTGATCAAGCCAAGTCAGCTTCTTTGATGAGCTCCATGCTACAAATACTGAGTCTCTTAGGAAATCCAAGTACTGCTTTTGGTGCTGAAAATAAGTTCTTTAAATGGTATTCTCTGTGACTGCCACATAGGGAAAAGGTCAATTTTAGCTCCCTCAGCATATGATCTTCTAAATAGATGAGCCTCCAATTGAAGAAAGATATAAATCATTCATTCTGTATCTAAACGTGCTTGGACTTTGGGTAACTCTGATTGGAAATTAATGCCTCAGATTTATTTCCAATTAGAGTAAACTAATTAAATTGTGTTTTTTCCCAGGCCTACGTACAGTGTAGCAAAACAGCTGCTTTAAACAAATCCAAGTGGCCATGGTCTGTTTGTGGTTGCCTACTGTAGCTCAGAACCATAAAAGGTATAATGCAAGTTTCTTTTTCCTTTTTCCACTTTCCTTTTTTTTTTTCTTCTGTTTGTCACATGTTAAATAAAGGGATTTAATCTTGCTGTTGCTACTGCTCATTTTTGGACGCATCCCTGGTCCCATCACAATGAACTGGAGTATTCCCTTCCCCACAGCATGAACAGGGCAGGCCCAACAGGAGGGAAAAGAGAATTAAGCAACAAGCCATTTTAAATATGTGAAAGGATAAAGTCTTACATGCCTGTAAATGTTCAAGGCCAGGTTGGAAGGGGCTTTGACTAACCTGATCTAGTGGGAGGTGTCCCTGCCCATGGCTGGGGGGGCTGGAACTAGATGATCTTTAAGGTTCCTTCCAACCCAACCCATTCTATGATCCTATGCTATGAAAGTCTTGTCTCCAGGGGCCAACAGCTGGAGAGAAACGAAATCTTCCTGCACCTCCAGAAGATGCACCTGGTAGTCCTCCAGCCACCCATTAACCACACTGCTGTTGCAACATCCTTATTTCTGAATGACAGAGCCTGCATAGTCATAAATGAACTCACCCCAGTTCCAGTCTGTCCATAATTTCACATTCCTCAGACCCAGACCATGCCTCTTGCAGGAACATGACATCTCTATTGCAGGCTCACCGTGAGAATCTGACTTCAGAGGAGCTTTTCCAGTTGCGTTGCCTCTTTTGCCTACAATAAGAATGACAGAAGCAAGAGTTGGTTTCTGAATTGCAGCTTCAGTGACAAATCATAGTCAGATAGAATCTTCCCAGATGATGCTCTGCATGGAGCTCATCCATCGACTTCAGCTGCTTAAAAGGAAATGCCAAAGCTCCATGAGCCACCCCGAACTTGCTACCTCACCTTAAGGCAAAAGGATTAACTGTGGCTTAACTGATTTCTAGGTAGGCAGCTGACATGGAGGGAAGGGACCCTCTGGAGGAGCTTTCAGAAGCATTAAACTCTTAATCCAACCAAGAAGAAGGGTCTACAGCAGTTGCAGATGCAATCCAACTTATAACTATGCTGATTTTAAGGGAACAATTAACTTGTGTAAGGAAGGATGTGAATTTGCACATCTAGCTGCCATCCCATGATTCGAAGAAGCCTGAGATAACGGCTGGCTTGACATCTTCTGTGTTCACAGAGGCACGGGACAGAAGGGTTGGATTTATCACCCTGAACGTTACTCACGCACACGCTGATTTATGGCTATACCTCTTCCAACAGCTTGAGCTGTGTTTTTGTCCAGGATAGATAGCCAGAAGAAATGTGAAGTCCAAATCAGCCAAAGCCAAATATAAACATAGGCTGAGATCAAATTTATTATTTTCATTAACATGTGCTTAGCTTTAAGCCTGTTTTACAAGGAAATTGCAAAGCAAATACTGAATTGTTTAATCTATTTTTATTTTCCATGACCTCTGATATGGCTGCGCTGCAAAATAAGGTCTGAAATTCACCATTTCACCACACAGGAATCTGAAAGAATTTCACCTCCTTTCCAGGTGTTATACTTAAATGTCTATACCCTGCATAATCTTTCCAGAGGCAAAAATAGACATCCTCATTATAAATACCTGTAGCAGTGATATTTGCACCTATCTTTTTTTTACTATACAGGGAAAGCAAGGAAGAGTAAAATTGCTTATAAATACAGCCACACAAAATAAATCCTGTTCTGGAGGTATTTTGAAATATGTTGAATCGTGGTTTCATTCTGGCTGGAAATCCTCCAGAGGAATGTTTTTCCATAGGAAAGTGCTGATTCATCAAAACCAAAGCATTTAGCAGCAATAAAAGGCCAACTCCAGCAGAAACCTATCTTCTCCTGGAAACCTGCCCAGGCTCCTGAGGCTCTGTGCTGCATGGATGGGAAACCACATCACCCTGAGCTTAAAATAAGAGGTTGGACATGGAGAGAAGATCATGGAAGGCCCATTAGGTCCTGTTTCCAATGTCCTAAATTCCCAAGGTTTCTCATTCTGCCACAATTCACCTGGAGGATTGCTGGGCTGGCAGAGAAGGATTCAGGACCTGGAGAGCACAAAATGTATCATTACCACTCCTTCAGGTAAAAAATGTAGCTCTGAACTTTCTTTTGCCCTCCCCTCTCCCTCCAAAACATTTTAAACTCTGTAAAGTGTCACACTGAAATATAATGTCTCCTATGATACTCTTATTTGGACGCTCAGGCCCATTTCTTTTACCATTAAATGCTTGAAGTGCCAGAGGTAGATCTTCTCCTCATACTGAGAAATAAAATTTGCAGAGAAAGTCATGACAAGACAACTCTCAAAATCCAGCTGACTTTGTTAACCTAGATACAGACCCTATGGCAAAGGGCTTGCAATAAAAGATGACCATAAAATTGTTTTCAGATCGTTGAGTCCAACCGTTCCCCCAGCACTGCCAGGGCACCACTAACCCATGTCCCTCAGCACCACATCTCCACGGCTTGAAAACCCTTCCAGGGATGGGGACTCCACCACTGCCCTGGGCAGCCTGGGCCAGCCCTTCATGACCCTGGACAGGAAGAAATTGTTCCTCATGTCCAACCTAAACATCCCCTGCTCAGCAGAGCAGAGCAGCTTTTCTTCTACCTCATTAGATCTTCTGAAGGATAAGTACTTCGCAGGGCAGTAGGCCATCACAGTCTGCTCTTGGGTCATTGTTCCCTCCTCCATGGGGAATGACTGAACAATTTTCAGCCTGCCAAGAAATCCAGCTCTATCTTCTGTCTTTATTTAATTTGGACAACTCTACACAGAGCTGGAGCCAGCAGCAACAGGGGGCTACAGGAGAGCCAAGAGCCTGGTGCTCAACCTCAGCCAGCCAGGGACAATGCCAGCTCCATCAGGAGTAGGATTGCCTCTTATTATCTCAAATTATTTTAAACTGGTAGTGACTTTAGATGTCTCTATAAGACTGACATTCAATGCAACTTTTGGAAAGTGGACTTGACTGCTCACTAATCAAGTCATCTTGCAGGGAGCATGTGGCTCTGGTGCCCCAGAATTCAAACCAGCTGCCCAGTAGCCATGGTGGGATAGGAGACATTTAAACTTTCAAAATAAAAGGCAAGTTCAATTCAAATACCAACCAACCAACCAAGGACAGTATACTACTGACTTAACTGAAATTTCAACCAAAGACAGCATGATACTGACTTAAATAACTGAAATTTTCTACAAAAATTGCAGTTTCTGGTTTTGGTTTACAATTAGATCTTGTTTTACCATTTAGATGCACTAAAAGATGTAATTATGGAAATTAGTGCAATAGATACACATCAATCCACTGGCCTGCATCTGTGAAAACATCCCACAAATGTGCAACTCTCAGCAAGCAGCTGAGATGTAGGCTGGGAATTGAGGCCATTAAATATCTGAAAATTGTCATAAGCAGTATCAAACAACTTCCTATCAATGCAGCGTCCAAGGTGGCACCCAAAATAGAGTGGCTCCTTTTCCTTCCTATCTCTTGAGGCAGGCTTCCCCTTCTCCATTATTCTGGATCCTTGTCTTTCCTCCTAGACCTCAAAGACATTCCCTTATGGCTGTCTCAGAGGGGCTGGAGCAAAATATTTTGGAGCTCTTCAGACACTGTGAAACTTCAGACCCACAGGATGACCATTGTGTGAAGAACCATGGTCTGACTGCTGCAAGAAAAAGCACCACAGCAACGTCATGAATCCCTTCAAGTCAACATTAGACTCCCTCTACCACCAAAAGAGATTCCTCTAGAGAAGTCTCTTCCTCTCCATCTTGATCATGTGGTTTTCTACCAAAAAACCCCTTCTTTCTTTCTCTCTACTGACTAGAGAATGAGGGAACCCCTTAGCTGTCATTATTCTTTATGGAAATCTTCAACGGAAACCAAAAGGATAATGGGGATTACAGAGATAAGGGACATTTCAAAGATTCAGGGAATTTTATCAGAACCATAGAGTGGAAATGACAGATTTCAGTTTCCAGAAAACTACAGTGTCTTTGGTGAGAGTTACTCACCACTGATCTCTACTAAGAACACCAAGCACAAAATGCTGGGAGATAAAAGGGACAGTAGAATCTACTAAAATATTGATGTAGGATTTCCACTGCTCTCTTCTAAACTTGTCTTATATCAGAAAGCTTGACCTTTGGAAGACTGTTTCTTGGAACAACTAGTTCTGGAGCACACAGGGGAGAGGATGTTCTGACCCTTGTCCTAAAAACACATGAGCCTGGCTTGGAACAGCTTAAGAAGCAGCTCTAGTGGACCTACTAATGAACAGTTACCACCCTATCATTAAATGCAAGAAATCACCAGGAGAGAATATATCAAAGCAACATTCATTCTCGCAGGGCAACACTAAACTCTAGAAAGTGGAATTTTTTCAAAACTTAATTTTGTTAAAGACACCCTGAAGCATAAATATACAAATCGAGGTACTTAGCAAAGATGTTGCTCTTAATTTGAATCAAAAATCCATCCATCAGAAAAGAGAAATCCAATCCCAGCTGCACAGCAACCTTAAGTAAACTAGAAACAAGAAATAAATTGATAATTAAGGCCAAAGTATTCCACAAGTCTCACAGGCAGCGATCCAAAGGAACATGATTATCACAAAACTTCAATATTAAATGAACTTCCCTCTAATCCTGTAAAGTCCCACGTGCTGATTACTCCTTTGCTTGTTCAGCTATGTTGTCCAGGGTGTGCTTGGGTGGAGCTCAGCTTTATCAGTTACATACTGACATAGCAGGAATAGTCTAGCAGGTACTTTAAGTCATGTGTGAACTTGAAAAGAACACAAAAATGAGGCAGTTATCAATAAATTTAGGAATCTAACACTCAGGTACATAATCTGAAAAGACGTTGTCTAGTGTATAAGAAAAGAGTTTCTTTTCTAAAGCAATGGAAAGTTTGTGCAAAAAGTAATAGACAAGAGAGGAACTTGCTCAGTAAATAAAACTGTATTATCACCATCTACTAGATGGTTCCTTGTGTCCTCCTTGGAAGACACTCAGATGGTCCTACCATTTGAGACAGGATGCTAATTAGGTGTGATAACAACCCTCTCTTTAAACATAGATGTAAAGATGTGCCCTGAGCATGAATACTTAGAAGGACAGAAGCCAAAAAGCCACACTGCAGGATGTTAGGGGACAAAGTTCCAGATTTCTCAAGGCTGCAAAGTTTCTCTGTTGAGTGTGAGATACACTGATGCCTTGAAATATCTCCATCATCACCTTCCTCTATAATCCTCTTTTATCTCTTTCCCTCTTTAAAGGTGTTTGCTTATGTCCAAAGTCTACTCTGATACCACACAGCTGTGTAACCTCAAACCAGAATTCCATAAAAGCAGGGAAGGCGGGAGAAGCAGGGATGGGCAAAGTCTCATCTGGACTTTCCACTCAGGCACCCATGGGATTGAGAGATGCATTTGGCCCTTCTCCGAACCATAGGTACACTGTGCCTGGCTTTCTACCTTGCTGAACTTTCGCTTGACTTCTTCATGTGACCTTGGACTTGTCTCATCACCAGACTTGTCTGATGATCACGGGACTCTTGTCTAGGTGTGGTTATTCTCACTGGACCTGCTGTTCAGATGCTGTGGGACTGGATCCTTGCCAGAAAGGTTGCTGGCTGCTTGCCATGCTGTCACTCCTGGCCCCCCCCTCTCTTGCCAGGCACCCTGACACTTATGACACTTGACCATGGCCATTCCCTGCATCTACTGAACCGTGGACAGCACAGCATTAAACATCTATCAGATCAATATTTTAAATTAACTGCTGAGAGTGGCAACATTGTGGTTGCCTCATCTTGGGAAAACTAGAGAGAGTTGGACTCATGTTCATATTGTGATGGAAAGTTCTTTGGCTGGCTTTGTGGGGGGTGGTTTCCATCCCTTTGTGGAGCCGTGGTTTATTTTGTTTCTTGTTTTGTTTCTTGGTAGCTTGCCAGCGTCCTCTGGGATAGCTCACTCCTCAGCAGTTCCTGGATCTCTGTCAGTGGAGCCCAAGGCTTCCTCCTCCCCACTCTCATACACGCAATGACTCAGCCCTGGCTCTCACTTTCCCTTTGTTGAACTTTGTGACAATTTTTTCAGCTGCATTGCTATGTGGCCAGAAGAAGTATTTATACACTCTGCCAAAAAGGAACTGCAAACAACAGAAAGAAAAAGCAAGAAAGCTCTTTGGTTTGTATTAGGAGATCTCTGTGCTTTATGTCTCAATATGTGTAGGGACCCTTGCATTTATAGACCCAGGACTAGTGTGACACAGAAGATGCTCAAGAGTTGCTAAATCTGCAGAAAGATGTAGTTGAGAAAATTTTTGAATGATTTTCTTCCATAGGCCTCATATCTCATTATGATCAGAGCCACTAACAAGACACACTTGAGATTTGAAAAAATTTAAGTGATGGAATGAGCTGCAGTGATGGAGTCATGGTTGTACAGAGTGGTCTAAGACATAAGTCTCTTTAAATGATAGGCCTAGAATTGGTTGCAAGCAAAAGAACCCTTGACTATTACTAAAGAAAAGGACAACAAAATTAATGACTAGAACTTTATAGGGAAGTACTACAAGGAGTTGGTGACGTCCCCAGTCAAAAGAAAAGGATGAGATGGCTGGGAGCCAGCCTAAGGTAATTTTCAATTTGCTTTTAAACACATTAAAGTGGATCATAAAGTCCTTGTTCAGGTGAGCTTAGTCCTCTTTTTGTAAATTAAAAACGTACAAGGAAGGAAAACCCTTAACTAACGTGGAATGATGGTACCTTACGGGGCAGGGAACGCAATACAGGTTCTGTGATAAGAGAAATCTTTAATCCCCCCACAAATCAATGAAAATTCACAATTAAAAAACCCCCCCACCTTTATATTGGACCATGCCACTGCATAGTTATTAAATGCATCAGTGTTTCCTAAAGGAATAATTAATTCCTCTGTGAAAGGGGTCAGAAACAGTGAAATTCTAAACTGAAGTCTTGACTTAGGCTTACTAGAGTAGAGTGAACTTTCTCCAAGTTTCAAAACTTAGGGAAAAACTTGTAACTTAAGTAAAAGTTGTTCTCTGCTACCATATTTTATTCCAATTGCTGAGCAGCAATAACTTACATTGATCTCTCAGGCAAAGCTCTGGCTCTATTGACTTTGTAAGAACTCACAAACCCAGAGATTGAGCCTTTAGCTAGAGCTGGAGGAATTTTATTTAGGAATTATTAGAACCAACTGATGCTGGCCGAGGGACACACAAGACCGCTCACCTTTGCTGCATTCTTTTAGACTTAATTCTCCTGCAAAACCCCAACAGTCTTCAGATCCCTAAGTCAATGAAGGCTCATTGTAAACAACCCCTCCTCTCAGCATCTTTTCTAGGTCAGAGCCAGGCTCGCAGAGGCTTCTTCCCCGGGAGGGATGTGTTGTTGCCGTGGCCTTTCCTGAGGATATCACTTATATAACAGCGCGGTGGCTGTGGTGACGCAAGCCTCTCGCATTCCCGGCCCCAGCAGGACAGTGTGTGAAACGTGCACCCTCCAGGAAATAACCCTTCCAGTTATCATAATGCTCCACTTGGGATCTCGAGCTGGAGACGGGCCTGAGCTAAAGCAGCCAATGGATGTTTGTGTTCTCTGAAGATCACACTCATCTCTGTATAGGCAAAGAATTGCCAGGGTTATCACAAGGCTTCTCTTCTACCTCCAAACCAACCTGCTCCCAGTTTAACAGAAGATGTTTCTGTGACATGGTTTAGGCTGCTCAGACTTGAAAACAAGAACTTTTCCATTAGTACAAATTTATCATAGAATCATAGGCTGGTTTGGGTGGGAAGGGACCTCTCAAAGTCATCTAATCCAACCCCCCTGCAGTGAGCAGGGACATCTGCAACTAGAGCAGGTTGCTCAGAGCCCCGGTCAACCTCACCTGCAATGGTTCCAGGGATGGGGCAGCGACCACCTCTCTGGGCAACCTGGGCCAGGCTCTCACCACCCTCAGCTCCAACAATTTCTTCCTTCTCTCTAGTCTAAATCTCCCTCTTTCAATCTAAAGCCATTACCCCTTTTCCTGTCTCAACACTCTCTGCTAAAAAGTTTATCCCCATCTTACAGGCTTCCTTGAAATGCTGAAAGTCCACAATAGGGTCTCCCTGGAACTTTCACTTCTCCAGGCTGAACATCCCCAGCTCTCGCAGCCTGGTCTCATGTCAGAGGTGCTCCAGCCCTCATCTATCCTTCAGGTTGACTGTGGGGAAGGGATGAAACTATGGAAACAGAAACACCTCTGGTCCTTTATTTCCCTGCCAAATTGTTTAGGAAGTAGTAAATATGGATTCTGTTCCTATCTTCTAGCATTCAAAAAAAGTTAACTATTTAAATGAACAAGGAGGAGGAAAATAGAGGCAAGTCCTTCCCATTCTAGAAGCTAAGAGACAAGCTCTTGTTGTGCTCTCTGTGACTACACGGTATCATTTCTGTCTCCTTTGGATAAACATTAATAGTCAAGTGGAACAAGAAAGAGGTTCAAGAAACTTATGTTTATACCAAAATGCCTTGCTCCTGGTAAAGGATGTTAATTTCAATAACAGAGTACTTTCAATAAACTCCAACATTATAGGGAAACTTTTCTTTCCTGATTTTTTAAAAATGATGATTCATAGCACTCTCTACAGTTGTATTATAGCATTGTATGCTATGGCTTAACAGAGACCAAATTCAAGGCAGATTAATTTGTTTAAGCTATAGATGGGCTTATCCACATTAGGAAGGATTCTCTAAATCTTGATTAATTTTAAGAGTTTAATATTTGCCTGGAACTCCTAAAATCCTGGGTGCCCTACACACAAGTCAAGGAGGTCAGCAGTTGGTAAACACGAGACCACAGGGGTCAGATGAGCTGGTAAACTCAGCTCTGCCTCGGTGCCAACCCTGGGATAATGGATTGGAGCATGGGGGGATGACAGTGAATAAAGGAATGTGTTAATTATATGAAATGCACAGAAAAAAAAAAAATGTTTGTGGTGTGACATCAGAAATACAGAAATAATACTTAACACCCAGTGTGGGAACTTCTTGTCTCTGCATGAAGCATTAATTCTGGCTCCCAGTTTACCCATTAGGAGCATTTGGGGATATTATTAGCTGCAGTTTTGAAGGAGTTGGTTTGGTTTTTTAAAAATTCTGATGCATCTTTACAATTTCTACTAGATGATACAAAGGGAAAGAAGAACAAGAAAAGGGGAACTAGAGATGTTGGACCGAGGGTACAAAAATGGTGTTATGTCAGGGAAATGATTTATCTTCATCTCATGGAATAAGCTACTCCCATTTAGCTTGAAGCTAATTTTCCTCCTAGTTCTGCAGAAAAAAAGCTGAACTACATTTTAGGTGACTATTCCAGGGCAAATCGACATCATTTTTAGATACAACAAAAGAAAGACAATTCTGTTCCAGTCAGGCATGACAAAGAAAATGAAATCCACTAAAAATTTACAATTCACTGTATAAGATGAATGAACTAAGTAACATGAAGACAGATCTATTATTCTTCTAGGGCAAATCTGGAGCAACTTCAATGACTTTTTACTGAGGAAAGAAGAGGGGTTTTGCAAGACAGCCTTGCGTGGTGGGTCACTTATGTTCTACTCCACAGATTTCTATACAAAAATCAGTGAAGCTGCAACAAGTTTTCTCCAGTACAATGGAGAGTAGAACTGTCCTGGTTTTGCTATTCTGTTCATTAGCTTTGTATTAATTTTATTTCAGAAATGACAAACAGGTTGGTTTCCCTCTCATCATCTCCACAGCAAGATTACAGAGCTCCCCACTAGAAAGTCTCATATAAAAAATTATTTTGAGGACTACAGCCCACCACAAACTTGCTTATGTTGAGTGATTTTGCTGACTGACAAAGCCAGGAAAAATGGAATAAATCACTACAATGACTTGCCATCCTCTTTTAGTAACAGAGCCAGAGATTTTGGGTTGTTGGTCAGCTAACATGAGAACTAGTAGCCGAGTTGCAGTGGCCCTTGAAACCCTCTTTAGATACATTGTGATGGGCATGGTCAATAGGGAAGGCTGTAGAAACCACAATGGGAAACTCTTCTGGAAAGTTCAAGTTAGAGCAAATATGGGAGTCCAGGGAACTCTGACTGCATTGCCAAAGCTGTAATTTAATGTTCAGACTGAATTCATTGCCCTGTGCACTGGGGAGACAATGTGGTTTGGAGGTTACAGAAGAGGGCTGGGAACCACAAGTATCCTCTCAGGATCCTATCCAAAAATGAGCTGCTCGCTGCGTGACTTGAAGGAAGTCACTTAATCTGATTTCTGTATGCCTTAGTCAATTTAGATATCAAACTGGATAGAAAGCAGAACAAGGCTAAAATTTCCTGGTGCTGCAGTCAGACCTTATCTACCCAGAATAAATAAGTCCTTTTGACACAATTCATTATGGAGGGAATATCAGAGAAGGGGACCCAGAAAGAGCCTGGTTTCTTAACAAGCAGCAAGACCAGACACAAAGAATGGCAGCATTTTCAAATATTGAATAAATATATACAAATGGTACAAGAGACGCTTCAGTGCTCACAGTGCCTGCAGAGAATGGCTTTCTAGAGGGAAAAAATAGTCTTATTGGCATCATATCACCCATTCATTAAAAAGATGATATCTGAGCAGTCAGATTGGTTTTGCTGGTGCTGAGATGAAGGTGCACATTGGAGTAATTTGCTCCACAACTTTCAGTGTCTGCTTGTGAGAAAAGCAGACAACACCAAAGTAGATGTGCTGCTCTACTGATGACCTATGGAAGTGGACAGATCAGTCCTATAGCGACATATGTTTATGCAGGATCCAAAGCCACTTTGCAGCTAAGTGAAGTGGATCCCTTCTTGCACTACTGCCAGTTTGAACATCCATGATTTTCTTGCTATAGTTGGAATCAGATTATTAGAGGTCTGGGTTTACCATGATCAGAGTTTCCTGGAAGCTGTTAATCTGTTTCACCTCTGAACTTAGAAGATCATGAAAGAAGAGTGGTCTCTTTCCCCTTGGGATGGATGGAGAACTAGACAACTGATCTTTAAAGCAAAGCAGCCAACCCCCAACTACCCACAAAGTGGTCTACATACTGAAACTTCTACTCTGGATCCACATCTCAGCATTTTCTGAAAGTTTAAGGGGTTTTGGACTAGAAAACTACTGATGAGAGAGACGTGGAGCCATCATTCTAAATACAAAGTCAAGAAGTGGAGTCAAGCAGAGGTTCAGGTCTCTATTTTGTATGGGAAGCATTCTGAGCATAAAATACACTGACAGCTCATCATCAGATGGAGATGTTAGCCCTTGGAGTTTCATTATTCATTTTCATTTTCTGGCCCCATTTTCTGTCTCCTGATACAGGTTCCTCAGGGGAAGCAGTATGTGCCTACCTGTGAACTGAGAACATCATAGTCAAGCTGTGGTGACTGACATGGAGATGTTCCATTTGGAAGGTGTGCAGGAGTCCAGGCATTGTCCAAGGAAATTTTACTCAAAGAATCCTGGACAGAGCTCAAAACGCATCAAGTCATTCCATTCATCTAGCCCAACATTCTACAAGAGCTGCACCGGGATCCAACCAAATTAACTTGACTATACATTGAGCCAAACAAAGTCTTGGCTACAGCAAGATTAAGCTGAGAAGAGAAAAATACGTAGCACATTGTCACCTAAAAAAAAAAAAGTATAATATATTTTTATTGCTTTTCTTAATTTGTATGTTATTTTAATCTCTTTAAAGCATACTTTTCAACATTTCCTTTAAAAGTCGTGTCAAATGAATGCAATGGGAAAATATTCTGCAGTCAGTATCATTCTCCTGCTCACAAATGACTTATAAAATTCAACAGCAACATTTTGGCAACCAGGACTATTTACATAGGGGACAGATGACTAGGCATGGGAACGCAGCCTTTTGTTCACATCAAAGGACCACATACAAGTTCTCACATGGTACATATACTCATTTTTATTTACAGACAAGGGAGATTGAGCAACGTGATACAAGGATGAATGGTGAGAAGCAACAGGAGGGTGAAATTACTTGTGCAGCATAAGGAAAAGTTGTCTTACTGCATCATATAGGAAAGTGGTGTCTCAGAGTTCAACCCAGGGACACGAAATCATGGCTCCTGCACCCTCCGTTCTTTACATATTCTGCAGCATAAAGAAATGGCTAAATGATATTTCTTGCTTCAACTACCTCAAAAATAGGTCTTACTATATTACTAAGGATTTCAGAACAAACTAGAAGCCACAAAACAAGCCAACCAACCTTTAAACCAAGTACCTCCACAAAGAAAACAACCAAAGAGCTTGAAGCAGGAGACTGGTTACAACTGTCTCCTATAAATGCTGCCTCATATCAATCCCTACAAAAAGCTAGTTTATTCAAGGAAAAAAAATGGGCCTAGAAACCCACTTTTAAAAGGTTTGGAAATTGTTCCTCATGTCCAACCTAAACCTCCCCTGGGGCAACTTGAGGCTGTTTCCTCTGGTCCTATCATTTGTTCCTTGGGAGAAGAGCCTGACCCCACCTGGCTCCAACCTTCTTTCAGGGAGTTGTCGAGAGCCAGAAGGTCTCCCCTGAACCTCCTTTTCTGCAGGCTCAACACCCCCAGGTCCCTCAGCTGCTCCTCACCACACTTGTGCTCTAGACCCTTCCTCAGCTTCATTGCCCTTCTCTGGACACCCTCCAGCCCCTCAAGGTCCTTCTTGGAGTGAGGGGGCCCAGAACTGACCCCAGGATTTGAGGTGCAGCCTCAATACACAAATATTGTTTCAGATAGTTTGGCCTTTGCAGAACAGGGAAGAGTGACCTGTGGATAGGAGGAGCATTCATACGAGTTGTTTACCAGGGGAAGAGATGTGTTTACTGTACAGTCAATACTACTTGATCTTAGATGAAAACATCTTGTGATGAAGGAGATTAAATGACTCATTAAAAGTTGCAATATGCATTTTTGCTATTCCTAGGGAATAAAAATTTCTCTTGTTTTATGACCAATACACAAAGTTCTGGACACATAATTCTTGCTTTGTTGCTGGATTATTTTTTATTTTCAATGCAGGCTACTGAGCTGGGAAAAAAACTTTCTATCTTTACTGCGTGCATGTAAGTATCTGGAAACCATCAAATAATACCTCAATTCCTGATAAAGAAAACCCCTCAAAAGTAGAGCTTTCCTGCAGTAACAAGGTACAAGCATTGCTATAAAATCTCTTTTATCAGAGAAGATGTTGCTTTATATACAGGTCATTTCTTTGCAGAACAGTTTTGATTGGAAAAACTGAGAAGGTGAAGTGCTAAACTTGCCTTTTATACATTGGTGATGGCTGCAGGTTGGACAAAAAGGGCAATAGCAGCTCTTTTTAAGATCTCCACAACCATCACAGGGAGACAGCTAATTTAGTCCTTATTTCAGAAATGTTTTCATTTGAGACCTTTAATTTAAAAGGAAAAAAAATTAATTATTCTTTGGCAAATGAAAAGCAAGATATTTTAAATCTAATTTGAACTGTATAAGAATTCTTCCCAGTTGTCAAGCTTCAACCATGATCAACACAAACAAGAACATCCTTTACCCATTTGACATTGTACTGATACTGGGGGAGTCCAGGTACGTGTTCAATCATAGAATGGTTTGGGTTGGAAGGGACCTTTAAAGGATATTTAGTCCAACCCCCCTACACTAGAGCAGGTTGCTCAGAGCCCCAGCCAACCTCACCTGCAATGGTTCCAGGGATGGGGCATCGACCACCTCTCTGGGCAACCTGGGACAGGCTCTCACCACCCTCAGCAGCAACAATTTCTTCTTTATATCCAGTCTAAATCTCCCTCTTTTAGTTTAAACCCATCACCCCTTTTCCTGTCCCAACAGGCCCTGCTCAAAAGTCTGTCCCATCTTTCTGACAGGCTCCTGAAAGGCCACAAGAAGGTCTCCCTGGAGCCTTCTCTTCTCCAGGCTGAACAAACCCAACTCTCTCAGCCTTTCTCCATAGGAGAGAATTTGTTGTTTAACTTATTAGACCTCAGCAGTTGTCCAACACAATTAAGTTGGGCTTCTCCTCTAGCTTCACAAGAAACCTAAGTTTCTCTTTGCTTAGCCTTCATGGTCAATATATTTTCTTCCAAGACCAGGATTTGAGCACTCTGGGCTGTGGCAAGTCTGGGTAAATTCATGGCAGTAAGTGGAGTTTGGCTTGTTCAAGCCAGCTGAAAGTCTGATCCCTTCTCTGCACTAGTCATTGAATTCAGTTTAGGTGATGAAGGTTGAGATGTTTATAGTCCAGAAATAACACCTGATGCAACTTGAAATGGAGACATTATGATTCTGTGTGTTTCTGGAAAGAAAATAAGATTTGGAAATGCATCCAAATTCAGTGTGGGAGGATGACTAGGTCCAATATTCTTGGTTTCCCTTAAAATTTCATAAACCTCTCACCCTGCTTGCCGTAAGTGACTCCATTGGCTTCCACACCAGTGGAGTGAGACACTTTTTGGCAGCAGAAAACGTTTTCCTGGCTGAGTTAGTTAAGTTTGACAAAGCAATCTTCTCTTTACCTTTCATTAAAGAGCTGTACGTAACAAATTACAATGCAGATATTTTCCTAAACAGAGAGAAAGGTTTTGTGATTGACACTGAAAAATGGTCTCACTTTCTCTCGCTCGGTGAAAATGTTTTGTGCAAAAAAGTCAAAATTTAAAAAACACAAACCCACAAACAAACAAAACCAACAAAAAACCAGGAAATCAAATGGTAAACCATGCTGAGAGTTCAGTCCATTTTACATATTTTCACTGAAAAAGACACTAGCTACTCATTTAATTCTACTTTAAATATATTTAGTATGCTAAATAATAAGTACAGTCAAAGATAAACAATATGAATAGGATTGCTGGGATTTTTTTGCATCATTTAATATTTATTGATTTTTCAGAGGCTTCTGCACTTCGCTGTTGGATATATGACTACCATTGGGTATAGAATGACTGACGTGTATCACCAAACTTTTACAGACCTATAAACAAGCGTTGGTAAGTAAGCAGCAGTAACAAAAGCAGAAATAAAAGCAGGATCTGCAGCTGTTGTTCCTGGACTCTGCTTCAGGCAGCATCCACAGTGCAAAATAGTCCCTGTGCCTTTCCAAGGCTGCAGAAAACAGAGCTAACAATGAACAATTCAGCCACACGACTCCCATGAAAGCGAGATGAGCTCCGTGTTCTCCGCAGTACTTCAGTTCATTATGCAATTTTCACAACTACCACTGTAATTCTGCCTGAGAAGTGTCAAAATTCAGTCTGGTTGTTCCTGGCAAGGGATGTTCTTCGATTCATTCTGCACTGATTGTTTATTTCTCCTTCTCCCCTAATAACATCAGCTGCTCTCGGCTCTGCTCAATGATGTAAATTGGTTATTCTGTGCTGGAAAGTCAGCGAGCAAATTGGCCTTTGTTTGCAGGGGCCTCTCCAGCAGGACCCGTTTGCCAGAGATCAGAAGATGAGCAGCCAATTGTGGCTTTTCGAAAATGCCTTTCATTTTCTCCGTTACAGAAGTTCTATTTCTGCTTTATTTAACTGATAAACACCAGCAGAACCGTCCCTGTGGGGATGGCCTGAGCTTCAGTGCATTGATTGGAGCTTTCCCCAAAGCTCAGGCATTTTCCAATCTGAAATTTGGGGGTTTTTCCCTTTACAGATATCAAAGCTTCAAAACTTCAAACTCGATGTGCAATATTTATCATATTTTAACCAGGGCATTGTATTCCAGAAGCTTTTTTGGGGTACTATAAAGTTTATATGACAGAATGACGGGTGACGGTTTTAAGCTAGAAAAGGGTAGATTTAGGTTGGACATAAGGAAAAAGTTCTTTAATATGAGGGTGGTTGATCACTGGAACAGGTTGCCCAGAGAGGTGGTGGAGGCCCCATCCCTGGAGACATTCAAGGTCAGGCTTGATGGGGCTCTGAGCAACCTGCCCTAATTAGAGATGTCCCTGCTTCTTGTAGGGGTGCTGGACTAGCTGACCTTTGGAGGTTCCTTCCGACCCAATACATTCTATAATTCTAAGTGACATGTTTTCTAAACATGCCAACAAATCTTCCTAGTGGAGGAGGTCACAGTATTTTTTAAGCTGTTGCAGACACCAAACAGGTGCTTCCATCCATGGCACAGGGTATCTCTGCTTTGAAAGACTATTCCTAGATGGGTTTTGTCCAAGATCTCAACTAAAGCAGAGGTCAAACCAGTCAGGATGGCCAGAGTGACCACAGAAGGGTGCTGAGGATTAGAGAGGTCACAAGGACTGACAAGATGGGGAAACTTCAGGCACCTCCTCACTGACTGAGTAAAACTCATTTGGTGGCATGATTCAGAGCTTTAAATCAGCTTAGAAGTGACCTTTTAAATCACCTCAGAAAATTCATTAAAAGTGAATTTTGAATTAGCAAGGAGCTGGTTCAAGCTGAATCATAAAGGAATTACTCTTTGATGACCACAATATAACCAATTTTAATAACACTGTAAGAGAGAAAACACTTTAGAACTACACCACAGGAATATTAAAGCTTTTGGAGGAAATTACAGAGGAATGGAAATTGTAGTTAAAAGAAAATTCAAAAGAGTAGCTACACGCATAGGGTGATTGCACACAGCAGAGGCTATTCAAAAATAAAGAATCTCAGTTCACAGCCATCTGACAGAAAAAGACTCCCCAAATAGCAGGAGGAAGAAAGATGATGTGGTTAGACATCTGAGTAAGGACTATTAGAAGTTAAAAAGACATTTCAAAATGTGGAAGATATGGCCAGATGGAGAACACAGAAAAAGAATTAATTATGTCAAGTTAGGAGTAAAAGCATAATAAAAGACATTTTCTCTTTGGCATAAAGTACAACTTGCTATAGGTATACAGGCTACTAATAACAACCTTTTCAAACACGCTGGAAGGCAGAAGCCTGCCAGAAGTTTTCTGAAAGCAGCAGATCATAAAGACATAAACACTGCCGATAAGCCCTTTTCAGACGAGCTGACGAATTCTTTCCATTTGTGCCCAGCACAGGGGAGGTCAGGCAGGTCCACACACCAAACCAGGCTGCCTGGGGAAGGATTCCAAGGAACTGCCTCAAATCCCAGAGTTAGAGGTGGCTTCTTCCCAGCTCTGCAAGATGAATGGCCATAAATTGCCAAGACCAGGGAGCATTCACCCGGCAGCTATAATACCAGATTTTGCTGAGCTACCACAGTGTGTAACTTGCCACGTAAATCTCCCTCTTTTGCAGCAGGCAAATGTCTCACAAATCTTGTAAAATGGCTCAAGGGTGTTCTTGCAAATAATAGACCAAGGAATTTAACCTTTGCAGGCCCTTAAAATATATAGTAAAGGTCAGAATGAATAGGTACTTGGGTAAATATGATTTAATGAGGCAGAGTCAACAAGCTGCCCAAACACAGTGATGTCCTGGATTGAGTTAAAGCCAAACTAATTCTGGTCAGTGATTTTACTTTTCAGCTATTTGGTTTAGTTCTAACTCCAACCAGGACACGAGTAAATCTTTCAGAGGCTTTGAAGAATTTGGTGTGTTAATGAAGGGAACCCACAGTACATGGTGTGCGAGGATCATCCCCCCAAAGATGCTGACCCTGATTTCCCAATGGCTTTGGTAGCCACCAGCTTTCTGTGGGCTCTCTAAATTTCCTAGAGTAAAACAGCATCTTCAAAGAACTAATAAGTTATTTAACAGAAATGTTTATTTTTCAAATTTTTGGTCCTCCAAAAGTCTATACTGGGACCTGTGCTACTTACTCTCTTAATCTGAAAAGGTGAAATGGGAAGAGAAACACAGAGTTTACTCATTTAAAAAGGAAAAAGAAATAATAATAATTAAAAAAATCCTCATTCTAGATACTTAAAACCTAAACCTAACTATGAAGGCTCAAGAGTTTCCCAGTGTTAGCTAATTAGGTCATTAAGTGAAAAATAGAATTTATTGTCAATAAAAAGCAATGCACATGGGGAAGAGCAGCCTTAACTGTTCCTGTGCAGTGATGATCTCTGGTTTTGCCGGTTTTGTTCACATCAGTTATCTAAATTTTGCTGCAGGTAACACCTAAAAGAGCAGATGGATTGTCAGAAAGTAGCTAAAATACCCAACTGAGTGTTAGAAAATTTTTTTGACACAGAGGTAGAAAATATGTTCTATTCAAAGCCCACAGTTCACATGTTACATGTTAGATCTAATTCTGTTTTCTTTCCATTCCAGTCTCCCCTATCTAAAAAATTTTAAAAAGACAGAAGAACTGGGAAAGGAATTGGAGACCATTTCAGGTGAAGGATCACCCAAAATATGCCAGGGGGGGTGGTTTGGTTTTGTTGTTGTTTTGCAATTCGGATTTTTTATGTTGATTTGGTGGGTTTGGTTTGTTCTTGTTTAGGGGGGTTTTTGGTGTGGGTTTTTTTTTCTTTAAATACTATGTCCACAGACATTTATTCCCTCCAATCACCAGATGATACCAGGCAAGGGTGCCAGGGTCCACAGTCCCGGTTTGGCCAAATACATCTTCAGGGGGAGGAGTCGAGAAAATAATTCCTCCTTTTTCCTTTTATTAATGCATTTTTGTTATTTATCAAATTATGTTAAGGGTGACTGAGCAAACCAAAATAGGAGTTTCAGCACAAGATTTAATGTACTTTTGAGCCTCACCTACTATGAGATTAATTGACTCCACTTGCACTGCATTTAAGTATGTACTTGCTGCTCTTTGATGTAATGTGGGAATTTGATTATTTCTCAAAAAAAAAAAAAAAAAAGGCAAGAGATGAGATGAATTCTCTAAGCTTGCGTGGGTTCTAAAAGCCTCTTTTCACCATCCCAAAATGCTACTTCTGCCTAGAGCAGCCGGCCAGGAACTGGGAACTGTAGCCTTGTGAAAACATCTCAACATCTTTCCATGGTGGCTGCTCTGTTGACTTCACTGGAACTCACAGATTTTTTGGCAAGGGGGTTGGATGCCTTTATATATAAACAGAGATTTTGAGAGGTCTTCAGCAAGCTCAAACCCAGTGCATTTCATCAGAGGTTACCATCTTCTATACACAAACTAACTCATGCAGCAGAGCCAAAAAAACTGTTGCCACCTTCTCCAAACCAACCAACCTCTGGAGCATTTTGGGGTAAACAAGTCAAGCAATTCAAGGTACCAGCCAAAAAAATCATGGAAATCCAAGAGCTCAATCCACAAAAGCTGTAATTTCCTGAACAAGCTCAGAGCTTCTAGTTCATAAGCATCTTCGGATGAGGAACAAACCCAAAGATCTTAAGTAGGGGAAAGGGAACACAGCCTTAATTTTGGAAAACTGCAGCAATACAGCTCACGCTTCCCTCCAAGTATTTCTTCAAATAACTTGGCAGCAGGCTTTCTAGCTGTCCACAAGCAACTACCCCTGAGCCACCTCACATCACAGCCCCACCGTCTCCCACTTTGACAAGTACCAATCCATACAATTCTCCAACCCAAAGACAGCAACCTAGCTGAGAAAAATCAGGTTTATTATGGTCCTCAGAGACAATTACAGCTTTGTTCCTGCCCTGTGAGCTCTTGTACTGGGGACAGAAGCACTTAGAAATTTGACCTAAACCTCAAGTGCTTGGAGCCAACTCATTTCTTCTCTGAAGCCTCTCAGAAAATCCCCAGCTCAGCCAGGTCCAAGCTGCAGCTCAGGCACAGTGACTTTGTGACAGTCCTTCAAATGAGGTTCTGTAAAGGATCACTTTTCCACCCCACCAAGAGAGCAAGGGAATATACACCCAAGTTTCTCAAGTGAGCTCTTTTACCAGACTTAATTTTGTTATAATTTGTGAATACTAACCTGAGAGGTACAGAACATCCACCTTAGCTCCCCAGCCCCACACACCAACACACCTCACTAGGGAAAACCACCTGCAGCCCAGATACCTTCTCAAATACACTTCATCCTTTACAAAACCCTGTCAAATAAATAGTGAAGACATCTCAGAGATGTTGTATAAACAAAAACTAACAAAGGAAAAACTTTTCAAGTTTGTTTTGCTTCCAAAAGAAAACTCTGCTCTGCTTAATACATTTCACCTTAAGCTCCGAACCAGCAATATTTATGGTTTGTTATAACCAGCAAGCAGAGTCCCTCACTGGGATTGTTTAGCTTGGAGAAGAGGAGGCTGAGAGGAGACCTCATTGCTCTCTGCAACTACCACAAAAGAGGTTGTGGTGAGGCTGGTGTTGGTCTCTTCTCCCAAGTAACTAATGACAGGACAAGAGGTGATGGCCTCAAGTGGCACCAGGGGAGGTTTAGATTGGACACGAGGAAGAAGTTCTTTACTGCAAGAGTGGTCAGGCACTGGAACAGGCTGCCCAGGGAGGTGGTGGAGTCACCAACCCTGGAGGGACTCAACAAATGAGTAGATGTGGTGCTTTAAGACATGGTCTAGGGGTCAGGGAGATGTTGGGATGAAGATTGAACTTGATGATCCTAGAGGTCTTTTCCAACCTAAATGATTCTGTGATTCACTGCTGAGTCAGTTAACTTCCATGGTGGTGGTACAGCCAGGCTTCCCTAGTTTCCACCTGCCCAGAGTTTCCATGGCCTTGCGCCAGAGGGGTGGACACAACATGTATGGCTGATCTTGTCCATTTCAGCTCCAGATCCCAACCATTGCACTGACCTGTCACAAGAAGAACATCAGCTTCCAGGCAAGAGCTTCCCTGCTTATTGTAGGGGGGGTGGTACTAGATGACCTTTGGAGATCCCTTCCAACCCAAACCGTTCTATGATTCCATGAAGAGTGCCCAAAAGCTGTCCTCTGAAGGCACAGCCACATATCAACCTAGTCCATAGAGACACTCAAATAGATATTCTCTTTCTGTTGGCTAAAATTCTTTGAAAATTCGGGATATTTGCGCAGGGGAACTTCAGAAAGGACAACAGTAGGACACATCTCAGCTCAGCTCCACCCCAAGTATCAAAGCCCACTTGGGAGGGCTGCCAGCAGTCTGGGAAGGTGTCACAACCACCAGCAGTCATTAAACCTCCTGCTAGTTGCCTTAGCTGCATTCCCATCAACATCACGCTGAGCAGTCAGATGTATAGTAAATTAAAACCGTGTAGTGGGTTCCGTTCCCAAAGAGCAGATCCAATTACTCATCTGGTTTTAATCTCCACAGCTGCTCACCAAGCTCCTAACCAGAGCACAGATGCGCTTTAAGCTACCAACTTAAACATACTCCATATGGTATCCGACCAGGCAGCTTGGATTCTTTTAGTCTTTAGTTTATATTTGAATATTATTAAGGCTTTTTAGGAATAACACATAGGAAATGAAAGTTAATTTCCTCAAAAGTCAGGGACAAACCTCAGTCTAATTAGTCACCTGCCTCAAATCTGCAGATCTCATTATCACTAGTGTGCATGAAAACATTACAAATAATGGACTCTCAGAAGTCCCCACTGTGCTACATTCTGCTCCCGTGTATAAAAACACCATTACTGTATGAAAATTGCAAAATCTGTATTCATTTATGTGTAACTTTGCTCAATAACCTTTATTTACTGACATTTTCCATTTTTTTGGATGATGAGGTAGAAATTCTGCTAAGTCTGAGAAAACTCCTTTCAGCTGATTTAGGAACTTGTGGGAACTAAATTCCCCTGTTTAAAAGAAAAAAACCCAAAAAACAGCCAAACAAACCACAAACCTTCCCTCCCCCAAAACACCCAAACCAAAAAAACCCCCTTACACTCAATCATCCACAAAAATACCCCTTTTAAATGATGATGCTCTTGTTCTATCAGCATAAACAAATTATTAAACTATTAACTGAAGGGTGTGTAAAATAAGACAGATAATAAACTTTTGGCATGTTTGCTGTGCTGGGCATCGCTCCTAGGATTCAGAATCTATAATTTGGGGTTAAATATTTAGCTGGTAGCATACTCTTTCAGAAAGGTGCATTACTGCAGTAAGCAAATATACTGCAGAAGCAAGCTGAGGAGCAAACAAGTTGGCTGTGGAGCTACTGAGGACAATTCCACTAGGCTTAGTCTATTTTATTACATTATATTCAGAAGCCAAGAGATGAGATGAGCTGCCTTTTGTCCTGATGTGTGAGGAGACCTGGCAGAGGACACTGAAAATCTCTTGCAGGAGATAAAATTGCTTTTACTCTCTTGTCTTTACATACATCCACAGGAGCCAGGCTTGCACAGGGCAGAAATCCGGAGGAGGACAAGAGGCTTCCTTGGAATATACCAGGGAGATCCCCCCAAATGCTGGGTCAGGTCAAAGATCCAACTAATCTGCCCGTGGATGTCCAGAGAAAGTAGGGCAAGGACACAATAATATTTCCCCTGTGTATCCTCCCAGCTCTGAACTTCCTCAGCCAGAGGCTCTATCTGCTGCCCAGGAGCCCTTCATGGATTCCTTTCTCCCATTGATTTGTGTAATTGTGGTTTGAATCATTTGGCCTTCAAAACATCCTGTGGCAAGGCATGTTTAATGATGTTCCTATGGAAAAGTAAGGGGGAGGGTTGTTTGGTTTAAACTTGTTAGACGATTATTTCATTGTGTACTTATAGTCCTCATGTCATGAGAAATATCGAATGTGCCTTCACTGGTCACCTTTTCTATAACTCCTGATTTTCTAAACTTCTGGATCTGTCTTTCCCACCTTCTAACTCACTTCACATCTTCCCAGTGTGAGAATTGCATGTCACCACCTCCTACTTCTCCATGTGAAATCCTGAACAGAGAGGACCAAAACCAGAGATTAAGCCAGACAAGATCAAACTATGAAGTTAGCAGCACGATGATGCCTTCACTTCTATTTTCCTAGTATTTTTCCTATTTTATTTTTTGTCTTTATTACTGCCAAGTACTCCACTGTGCAAAGCTAATGCAATCTGGTGATAAATTTTGACTCTATTTCTGGGGTTTTCGCTTGGTATGGGTTTTGTTCTTTTAAAAAGTTCTAGTACTCTAATATAAGTCAAACAGACTTAATTATTAGGACCTTAAAAAATATGATAGATGCGAGGGGTGACCTCTTTATGTAAAGACTGTGTGAACTTCTCCTCTTCAGGGTATCCATATGTCTATAATTCTACTTATTATAATTGCCATAGTTTTCCCCTATAGAAAGTCATCCTTATCCTTCTTAAGCATCCCAGAACCCCATAAAAACCAGCATCCTTTTGCTGTCTGCTATTCCTTTGGCACCAAGTCTAATTTAAATCATCCACTATCCACCACAGTTAACAGCTCAGGAATTTAATATTTTAATTCCTTCTAAACACCGTTACATCATTCGGCCCTGACAGTTCATCACCCCACATTTTTATGTATTTGTTCAAAAAACTTTGACTGATACCACAATTAGAAAGCACCAGAAAAGGATCCAGAGAGGACTCGGAGCCATCGTGATGAATTAGGCAATTAAAAGACAACATTAACCTTAGGAGTGTAAATGCTAAATTTGGAAAGAGTCAAAGACCTTGCTGTTCACCCACACAAATATTAATGGTGACACCATTTAGAGCTCACTAGAGGAAGTTCCCAAGCTGGCTGGTGAAACCTTTGGCTAGTCCTACACACAATAAAAGTTGGAAGACTAAATATTACATTTAGCTGTTAACAACACCTCGTAGGATCACATCACTTGTGGCTGGGGAAAGTTCACAACATCAGGGTTTGGATGAAATACATTTCCAAAGGTAAGCAAACAACAAACTTGTTTGTCCTCAGGGTGTTTTTCTTGGTTTTTTCAAAAGGTTGCTAAGCTTAAACAGAGTGTTACCTAAAATAACGCAGCAAAGCCAAAGACCACACATTTACAGGTCCAATAGAAATGTCTCCTAATAGGAAAGCAAATTTTAAGGTTATATAATGAAGGTTATTTTAGACAGGGAAAAAATTGAGCTCTGTTCCCACAGGCTTCCTTCTTCTCCTCACACCCCATTCTTTCTAGCTCCCCTTCTGCTCACAAACACTTCTCAAAATCCCTTTCTTTTGCTTAGTCATGGGGCTTGGAGAGAAAGAACCAGCACAATGACTGTGCTTATTGCAGGGTTTTAATTAATGGAACAGTTTCTGCTAGAGCTCCTGTTCTCCCAACAGATCCTCAGTTTTAAGACTCCAGTTCAATGTTGTTGCTGCCCTTTAACTGATATTTTAGTCACTAAAACCAATGCTTTAGTTACCTTGGTAGGTGTCACCGGGAAGGGCAAGAAAGAATGAGTCGCCAGCACTGAATAATCCCTTTTTAACACATCACCTTAAGGATCACGAGTAGACCCACTCAAGAACAACAAAACCCCACACAAACCAACCCCAAAACTATCTTCATATACAATAAAACTGCATCATTTCACTGAACCCAAGTCTCAATCCTTAGCAAACTGACTTTTCACTAAGGTGGATTGACATTTGTTTGCCCATGGGGGAGCCTGGGAAAAGGGAGGATTTTGCATCCTCTGACTTATTTTGTCAGGTTGAATTTGATCTTACCCACATCATCGATTCAGGGAGTGAACACTAAGAGCTCCAAGGGAAAGGGAGTCAGACAGTTCACAAGGAGAAAAAGAATCTTTTCAACATGAATATCACTGAATATTCCATCCTATCAGGCATGTACATATGCTAAAGGTATTTACCATCCTCAGCCTGATGGAGCTTCTTCTAAGTCACTGCTGCTTAAAGAGCATCATCCCCTCCTTTAGTTTATACACTCTCATTGTCCTCCCTAGTGGGTTTCTAAAACCTAGGGCCCCAAATAACTTGTTTCACGTAAGGGGTCACAAAACCCAAAGCTAAAGCTACAGCAGCTCAACACTGACCAACATCCCACCCACAAACAGAATCCATTTGTGTCAGAAGGGCTGTAAAAGACAACAACCAGGGAGTGCAACCAACCAGCCAGGCTTTCTTTAGACATTTAATCAAGTCTGAGTCATAAAACAATGAAGGAAAACAACATATTTGCAGAGAGAGTGCAATTTTAAAAGGCAGCAGGAACTAGCAAACCTAAAAGCAACCTCCATGCCAACGGAATAAGCAGCAGCATCTCTGCACCTATAAACACTCTCCTCTTTTCCACCCCAAAAAGATAAAGCTCCTGGAGTTTAGTTATTTTTACTCAAACTTTCTGCTCAGCTGAGAAAAAAAATTGATAGGCATAAATTGCAAGAATCTTTACCTTATAGGCATAAAATACACCAGAAGTGCAGCTTTGTCTCAAGACACACAGATCCCATCACATGGGGTATAAAGTCTCTATACATGTAGTCTATGTGACTGCAGAATGAGGCCACATGGGTCATTATTAAGAATAAAATGGGATGTTGCATAGAGAAGAAATGAGAGAAGCATAAGGAGGACTGGAATTCAAATTTAGAGTGCTTTGGGATTGAGGTGGAATTTTAAGATGAGAACTACATTTTTAAGACCTGAAGGGACTGCAGAAAATGCACGTTAGTGTTCTCTGTCAGTGGAAGAGGCAGAACATCAGGAAAACAAAAAAGAATCACTCCATCAATATTATCCTTATATTTCATATATCTGGGCTCTCAATACCACTTTTATAGAGAGTCTTCTTAAAAGTGCATTGGGCATCCACAGTCACACACCTGAGAAGTCCAAGAGGTCCTTTCTGCAGTGGGTGCAGTGACCCTGATTGCTCTCCACAAGTGCTGGACATCTGAAGAGCCCGCTTCACTACTCCCACAGTGACCCCATCCCACCAGAACAGGGAGACTTGGGCTTTGGCAGAAAAACAAGCTACTGGATGTATCCAGAGGCTGGAGAGGTCATGGCTACATCAATCCAGGCCCTTTGCCCACCCGAGAGCCTTCCCAGAGGCCCACACAGAACCTCTCTGAGCACACTATGCTTTGCAGTGGTGACAGGACACACCAAGAGTTTGGCAAACAGACCCAGACAATATGAATGTTGAGGCAGAGGGCAAACTTTAGCAGTTCTCATTGGTGTGGTGGTCTGAGCAAGCCAAGATCTCTA
Organism: Brachypteracias leptosomus; assembly: GCA_013401335.1. Lineage (NCBI taxonomy): Eukaryota > Metazoa > Chordata > Aves > Coraciiformes > Brachypteraciidae > Brachypteracias > Brachypteracias leptosomus. Next base: position 567,531 of record VYZX01009046.1, on the reverse strand, counting down.
AAAATAACCTGAGCAGCAATTTCAGAGCCTTTATGGAGGGAGAGCTCCTGAAATTCTGTCCTTAAGTAGACCTGAAGGTTTAGACTGGAATGATATAAACCCCTTTTAGAGCAAAGATGGATATCTAGGTCCTTTATTTACACACATGGGATACACAAGCCCAAACAATCCTTCTTCACTTTTAATGGTTTCATTCACACCGAGCTTCAGCTGCTCCTTATGACTTGCACATCTAAGAACTGACCTATTTTTGAAGGACCCACATCCCCTTTTGGAAACAAATGGCTAAAAAGGAACTTAACAGTTTAGGCAATTTCATAATAAAGACAAGCTAAATATCTTAATTCAGTTCTTAACTCAGCCAGCAGTCTCCCCACCTCTAAAGGTTTTTTAGATAAAGATTTCTATAAAGCTTGGGAAGATAAAATGGCAATTACTTGATAGACCAGGAGAGCCACCTAACACAGTATCTCCAAGAATGGAGTTATAATGAGGCACATGGAGGAGAATAAAAGCAAGGGAAGCACACAACAGTGCTTTCCCAGAATAGTCCCTCAGCACCCTGGTATTGGTTGCTCAGCAGCTTTCTCAGCCAGAGAAGACCAGAGAGGTCAGTTTAATAACTTCAAACCTCAATAAAAATCTGATTACAAGAATAAACACAGGGAACATGTCCTAGCAAAGGGGGATTTCAGCTGTGATTATGGTTCCCCAAAACTATGCAGTGCCTGAAAACAAGAGGAAAACTCTGAATACAAGCCAGGAGGAGCACCAGTACGTACAGAACCCCTGGCCTCTGTGAGAAAGTTTCCCAGCATAGGTTGTCCAGGATGGTGGTAGAAGCCCCATCCCTGGCAACATTCCAGGTCAGGCTGGACAGGTCTCTGAGCAACCTGCTCTAATTCACACCCCTGCTCACTGTTGGAGGACTAGATGACTTTTAAAAGGTCCCTTCCAACCCAAACCATTCTATGATTCCCAGACTGCAAAGGCTTGGTGGCATCTCCTACTTCAGACAAGGACAGAGAGGTTACAACAGCAGCAGACAAATCTATTAAATCATTTCTAGCACACCTTGATGCCACCTTACACCTGCATGAAGCAGCAGCTCTCCTGCCTGCAGGGACCTGGGGACACATGGTGGCATCATGCTCACATCAGCAAAGGCAGCACAGCCTATTCCTTCTACCTTCACACACTGCTCCGGTGCTATGGCAACAGGAACAACAAATAAAAAAGCAAGACAATATGAACTTTGCACAGAATTTGCCATTTTCATGACTTCTGATGAAGAATAGCTTGGGGAAATTTTTACTGAATTTCCACGTTTCCTTCAGCCTCTTTTGTAGGTGATTCAATAGATCCTGAGACCTGGTCCCTGCCTACACGGTTCTTTTTCACAGGCAGATCCCCAGGTAATAATTATGATTTGGGAGTTTTTTCCAGGGAACTTTCCATAGATCTTTGATGAAAACTGCGCCTAAAGGCCAACCCCCTGATGACTGTTTATTTCTCCCTCCAGTTCCAGGTAGCATCTGCTGCCCTGAGACAGCAACAACACAAAGCTGGGGAAGAAGGACCTGTTCATATGATCCATGGCTTCTGAGAAACAGATACTTGAAAATAAAGCTCTGCATTTTTTCCACCTCCTATTTGATACATCCTTGAGTCTCTGCTCATTGTGCTCCAGAAGAGTTTCTCTTCCAACACCTCCCAAAAGCATCATGTGCTAAAGACTCAAGAAATTCATACTCTGCCCTCAGGACTATTAAGCATGTTAATGTTCCACATGAAACACCGAATAAAGCAACATGCTTAAATTGCCTCCTTGGTTCTCAGCTTGCTCTTCAGCTTTTTGATGTAACCTTCCCTGCTCTCAGATGTTTTGTTCTCTGTGACCATACACATACATGAGCACACACATGTGTGGACAAGCACATATAAGCCAAGAAGAGTCTGAAATCCCACGATAAGACTTTTCACTGACTTTTCTGCTTAGGACATTTAATGTCCTTTTAAAGGCCAGCAAAAGGTGGTGGAGTCACCATCCCTGGAGGGGTTCAACAAATGAGCAGATGTGGTGCTTTGAGACATGGTCTGGGGGTCAGGGAGTGTTGGACAAAGGTTGGACTTGATGATTCTAGAGGTCTTTCCAAAACTAAGTGATTCTGTGATAGTATTTATTCACAAAACCTCTGTCCAGGTTTAGTGATGCCAGCAGGGACTGTTGGTGAAATTGATCTCCTGCCAGGGAGTTTGTCTGTCTTTTTAGTAAGAAAAACCCCACAAACAAACAAAAATCACCAAAAAAAGCCCAATTAAGGTTTATCTTAGATTTCTAGAAGCTGGGTTTAACCTAGCAGAGGTGTGGGGTTATCATGCCTGGGTATCTGCAAGCCCTGCTAACTTGTTCCCCACACTTCACTACTCAACAAAAACAAACCTCAGAGCTTTGAGCACCCCACCATGGGACAATTCAAGGACTGAAGCAGCAAACCACAAAGCCCAAAAGCACAAACTCTTCCTGCTAGAACACCAGGCTCTCAAGCAAATGTGTCCCAGATGCACGCAGGCCCTGTGAACTGGGCAGAGCTGGGGACACGCTCCACATCACACACCCACGGAGGTCACACAGCAAATATGTGAGAAGAAGGACTGGCCACAGCGTCTGAACATGGTGAGTCACGGCACAGCCTTCAAGCCATGGCTGTGGAGCACATGCTGCCGTGCAAACCACCAGAAACCTCCCAGCCAAACCCAGCAGAACTGGAGTTCTGTCATCTCCCAGGCTTGGCCCACCATAGACAAACTGCCAGAGTGACCCCTCCAGCCCCCTCTGAGCAGCCCATGAGATGGAAGGCACGTTCTATGAGGTGTCACATCAAACGTCCCTAAAGTTGAGCACAACTGGGAATCTACAAAGCTCTTGGCCCACAAAAATGGGTTATTACCTGCTAGGATACACAATATATCTCACCACACTTAATTCCTCCACCAGAAGAGCCTAACTGCTTTTTTTTACTGCAATAAGATATTCCAGTCCATGTAAAATAAAATTAAAAAAAAGCAAATGTAGGATACAAGAAAGAACCAGAAACACACCTTCCAGCCACGGCAGCAGTAAACATCTTCCTTCCTTCCATCTTCTCAGAGCAAAGAGAAGAATTGTGGGAAAATACTGAGGGCACTAATTAATAACAAACTGAGCCTAATAAGCCTGACCAAGCTCACCTGGAACCTCACCTACACCTACATCCACGGCCCAGGAGCTCCCCTGCAGCCTTGGCTGGAGCTATCAGCCAACAACACAGGGACAAGCCCCCATGGCTGGCCTGGACTGTTCCAGGACTCCTGAGCTGTGCAGGGACTGGGGGTCCCAGCCAGGGCTGCACTGGGAGTTCCTGGGCAAGGGTGGTGGGGGACAAGGTCCCCAGGGAGATTGGTTGGGAAGATTAAGGGTGATTAGTGCCCTGCAAGAAGAAAAGCAGCTGTGGCCTCTGGAAGGCAAAAAGGAAAAGGTCTCACCTGTTGATGTTGTCTCTGAGCCATGTGTCTCAGCTAAACTCCTCTGTTGAGACCAGCTTTGTTAAAATTCTCCTTTCACTAGCTTGTTACTTCAGGCTTTTCTTGAATTAAGAAAAAATACATAAATAAACCCCACAAACATGTGCAATCATAGAATCATTTAGGTTGGAAAAGACCTTTAAGATCAGTGAGCCCAACATTAACCCATCACTAACCCATGTCCCTCAGCACATCTCCACGGCTTGAAAACCCCTCCAGGGATGGGGAGTCCACCACTGCCCTGGGCAGCCTGGGCCAACCCTTCACAACCCTTTTGGGGAAGAAATTGTTCCTCATGTCCAACCTAAACCTCCCGTGGTGCAACTTGAGGCCATTTCCTCTTGTCCTATCACTTGTTCCTTAGAAGAGCCCAACCCCACCTGGCTCCAACCTCCTTTCAGGGAGTTATTGAGAGCTCTAAACGACTTGTCCAATGGGGTTTGCACTTTTAATCAGACAATGATATTAGCTACACGGTGCTGGCAGGCCGAGGCATTTAGTGACCTTTGACACTGTGGTTCCGTAGGACCATCCATGGTCTGGCAGCTCATAAGGCCAACTGGTCCAAAATCCTGTGCTTAACAGTTGATGTTTTGTAGGATTTTTCCCCTGACACTCCATCTGTGACACCTTCCTCAGTACTAGAAGCTACCAAGAAAAAGTTAGGACATATTCTCATCCAAACTCAGGTCTGTTTTCAGTTAAGGGTGCAGTAAAATATGTCATTATAAAATCAGATGGAAAAACCCAAAGAACAATTTAAAGACAGGCTGGTTTCTTCTCAGAAAAATAAATGTCAGCCTGGCCCCACCTTTTCTTCTATACAGAGGACAGAGAAGAAAAGAGGTCAAATGGTCCTTTCTATCTCATGAGATGAACATTTCCCTTATGCTTGCACTAGAAAAGTTTGTAGTAGCCAGCAGCACCCTTAACAAGCACATCTGAAGCAGTGAGAGATCCAATTATTGTCTTAAGGCTGTTTTTAAATATTAACACAGTAGTCAAATGACTAATACCTGCCTCTGGTCCACTACATGGCCCATGGCCCCCACACCACACACCAGATTGCCTTATCTCTGCTAACCACATCTCCTCTCCTGTTTTTTTTATCCCTTTCTTTAGGAGCTCTCAGATGAGGCCCCACCTTAGATCAGGGCAGACACTGGACCAGGCTGCCCAGGGAGGTGGTGGAGTCACCATCCCTGGAGGTGTCCAAAAAACAAGCAGAAGTGGCACTTCAGGACGTGGTCTAGGGGTCAGGGAGATGTTGGACAGAGGTTGGACTTGATGATCCTGGAGGTCTTTTCCAACCTAAATGATTCTATGTTGCTATTGTGTTGCAAATTTGGAGCAGGAACCAAAATCCATTATATTTTTGCCTCTGTGCATTTGCTAACTACTGGGGTAGGGAGTATTTGTAATTTATTTTTCTCTGGCTCAGGAAATATATATTTTATACTGTGAGGATACAGGTCCAATGGGAGAAATTCTAGGGGTACTTTCCTTTCTTCTTAAAATACCCCAAAGTGCTGGTAATTCAGTGGGACTGGATTATCCAGCTCCACCCAAGACTGGACAGGCTGAGGGATTCCCAGTTTCTGGGCAAATGCATTGACCCCAGTTAAGTAAAAAGGAAAAATGACTGTGAAGAAGAATTCACTCCCGGAAAAAAAGAAAATCCCAGGAGTAACTAGTTAAAGAATTTGACCTGAATTCATAAATAGTTTGGGGATGACCTAAATATCATTTTCCCAACAAACTTAGTATTTGACAGAATTTTTTTCTTCTCATTCTGCAGGCTTATTTGGGGTCCCTCACTACAGGCATGAAACGACAGTAAACTCTGAGACGGGATGGGTTTCTTTCTGTACAGCCTGGATAGAAAGGAACTCACTGTGGGCTTCCTTAGTCCACACTCAGGAAGCTGCAATCTGGTTTTCTGGTGTGGCCACCAGCACAAAATGATCACAGTGAGGATCTCAGCAGACAGAATGACCACAGTCCTCCTCGAGAACGACATTCTCCCAAATGAAAGGTCACCACATGCCTGACAGAACTGTCCTTTTCATTATTCACTGGAAGTATGAAAGTTCCTGAGAAAAGGATGACATGGTATTATCCTCAGACACAAAGCAAGATGGAAAGGCACAGAATTAGAGGTTTCACAAATATCAACAAGGCGGAGTTGAAGCAGACCTTGGTCTTGCTTTTTGATGCCCCCACGATTGAGACCATAGCTGTTGATGGCCACCGCAGACTGGCCACGTCCCTCCTCCATGGGTACAGCCAGCAGTACAGGCAGCACAACCCCAGTAAAGGGTATGGGGGGGATGTTCACCAAAATTCTCCATATTCACTGTTATCCTTCAAAAAGGAGCATCTAAAGGACAAGTAGATGTCAGAGCTGTTTGTATTAAAGATGCAGCAAAGATAAAATGTCTATTGGATAAGCTTTCACCAGGCTTTTCAGAGCTGGAAGGCAGATGTGGGGGGTTAATAGGGCTTGACAAGCCCAGCAACCAGAGACGTTGCTCAGATATGTAATTAAACAATAAAGTGCATCGTGCTGTGGCTGCTGGGGAGTAATGACAGCCCTCAGGGGGTGTGAAACAGCACAAAGCTGTGAGCACCTGGGGGTGTGATTATGGAGAACATCACAGGCTTTTCTATTCTTCTTGCAAGCCCAGTGGCTGATGGGCCCACATGGTGTCCTCCACCCCAGCCTGGCCCAGTGAGACCTTCCCTCAGCCCCTTGGGGAGGCCTCTAATGCCGATCCTCACCATAGTCTTGGACCCACCACCATCCTCGGGCTCTGTCAGTGCAAATGGCCTTAGATGGAAACGTTGGGCTGTTGTGGGACCAAAAAACCACTAGATCAGGCTCCTCCCAATGGAAAACTCTCAGAGATGTCCCTCTGTGAGCTCTGCAGAGAGCTCACAGCCCCTTGTCAAGCTGCATGCCCTTGCTCAGAGGCAGTAATTCTCATTTTACAGCTTTTATCACCTCACAGTTTCTTGTGAGAGTCTCTCAGTGTAATTAACAGAGAGTTTTTCAATAACTTCCACACACATAAAGCAGCCAGTGGGCTGCACAGAGCCATGGTGTGAAGGCAATGGTGTGGCCATGACATGTCTGCCCCATCTTTCTAATGGTTTTCTTCATCCCTGACAGATTCATCCTCCATAGTGGGTGGAAGGGAATGCTGGGGTACCCCAGGGCCCCCAGCTCACCACATATGGGGAAGGACTCTGGTGCTGGCGTGGCCCAGTCCCCATCCTGCTGAGCCAGGGCACAGTGGGGAGAGAAGTATAAAAGTATCCATGAAAAGCCAGATGCATCTTAACCCATCCTTGGGGACATCTGTGAAGGAAGGCAAGGAAATTGATGTGAATTGGACAGAAAAATATCCCAAGTTCAGTGTGAAGAGATCCCACCAGCATGCTGAGACGCTAGGGGGTCCAGGACCACTGGAGCTTTTTAGAGGCCATTCATAGGGGAACCTTCTGTGGTGAAATCATGGAATGTTAGGGATTGAAAGGGACCTCGAAAGATCATCTAGTCCAATGCCCCTGTTGGAGCAGGATCACCTAGACCAAGTTGCACAGGAACAGGCCCAGGCGGGCTTTAAACGTCTCCAGAGAAGGAGACTCCACCACCTCCCTGGGCAGTCTGTTCCAGTGTCTGTCACCCTCACCGTGAAGAATTTTCTTCTCATATTTATGTGGAACCTGTGCACAGGGATGAATTGTCCTAACAAAGCTTCAGAGCTTCTATTTTAAACCCTTAACTGAAGAAACCCATTCCTAAACAAGCAAGCTGTGGCAGAACGGCTCTGGCCCTGATTTTTCAGCTCTGTCTGTGCTTTGACAGACAGGTCTCACAATCACTTGGGGAAACAGTGAACTCCAGCCAATTTTCAATCATGAAATGGTTTGGGTTGGAAGGAACCTCCAAAGGTCAGCTAGTCCAACCCCCCTACAATAAGCAGGGACATCTCTAACTAGGGCAGGTTGCTCAGAGCCCCATTAAGCCTGACCTTGAATGTCTCCAGGGCTGGGGCCTCCCCCACCTCTCTGGGCAACCTGTTCCAGGGCTCAACCACCATCATATTAAAGAACTTTTTTCTAGCGTCTAACCTAAATCTACCCTTTTCTAGCGTAAAACCATCACCTCTCATCCTGTCCCTACAAACCCTTGTGAACAGATCCTCCCCTGCTTTCTTATAAGCCCCTTTCAGGTATTGGAAGGGTGACTAGAGGAGTGATGACATTATCAGCGGACCTGACCTCACAACATTTGAGGTATATATGAAACCATTATTTATATATCAGCAATAACAAATCTTATGAAAAAAATCAGGAAAACAGAGGGGGAAAAAAGCTGAGGGTGCAGCTGACGTTAGAGCAGAGTGCTGTTCTCACTGTGTCACATCTCAGCTCAGCTTTTTGCAAGTCAGCCTTTCCCCAGAGCTTTGTAGAACAGCCTTTTTTATGGACCTGCACTTAAACAGAACAGTTTAGCCTCGAGATGCAACAATAGCTTACGTGCAGGGCCCCCTGGAAGCTCAGATCCCTGGAGAGGATGATGAGGATGTCTCCAGGAATGAGCTGGCTGTGGCCTGGAGCGGCGCAGCAGATCTGTGCAATCCCATCCCTTCCAGACCAAAGAAAGGAGTTTAATAATTTTCCAGGCAGTGCTTCAAATTGGATCGCTGGGAATATCTGTGAGGATTCCAGCAGAAATGTTCCTGATGGCCATGGATGTGTTCCCAGTGACGTATGAGACGCTCACACGCACACAAGCAGGAGCTCGCCTGGAAAAGCCATCATCTCATGGCCAGAGGTGCACCTCCAGCAAATGACATTGCCAGGGACTCATTAATTTCCAGGACAAGCCACCCCTCCCACTGCCCTTCCACGTGTGCTCCCAGCAAAGGGGTGCAGGGCATGTGCACAGCCCCCCCTTCCACCCTGAAGGGGCCATGTTCTGTTTCCATAACACTTCTTACATGCTTACTTTTATGAGTCTCTTGATGACAATCTAAATCCTGCTTGTTCTTCAATAAACCATTAATCTTCCAGATAGAGTTCGGGGAAGTTGCTGTGGAGCAATAAAGTGCATGTTTCCAGAGCCCGGAGGGAACAAAAAGGGGAAAAAATAATAATAATTGAAAAAAAAAAGTGAAAGGGAGTGACATGGTTTGTGCAAGACAACTTCCTGGATGGAGGGGCTGGGGGGCACGCCGGGTTGTCTCCCCAAATCCTACCTGGAGCCTGCCCTTCTCTCACCAAACCCTGATGCTGCTTTGCCTGCAACATCTGTGAGAAGATCTCCCATCCAGAGACAGTAAGAAGGGGGCTGGTCACCCAGGCAGCCCCTCTACCTCCCACCTTGGTGGCCCAGGAGCCTTTTGTGCATGGTGCCAGCTGGGAATGTGCTTTCGAGAGCAGATACCAGCTGGGGAGGGTTCGTGCTCATCACTTCTCCCCCCAGACCTGGTGTGGAGGGCAGTGAGGAGGGGGGTCCACCAGTTCCCCACCAGCCAGTGACTTCAGGAGCTAACTCACACCACCCAATTTACAGACTTGCTGCTGCTTTTCCAGCCTGGAGCATAAAATATCCCCTCTTTGCCTTCAAACCACTTCCTTTTGGTGTGCTGAGGGTACCAGTCTCCCAAGAGCCATCAAACCCCCACGCCAAGCCCAGTTAGTCCTGTCCTGGGCTTGCATTTGAACTGGTGACGCGCGGGAGAAGCAACAAATTCTGTGCCCCACTTTGCAACAGGAAAAAAATTAGCAGAAACCTTTGTGCTTCCAGGCCCCTGTAAAACTGATGTGAACCATATGTCAGCATGTGAATTGTGTGGAGCTGTTGGGAAAGCACGTCCCGCACTACTCCAAAGAGATGGTCAGGGTTGGAAAGTGCCAAGGAATAGTAAAAAATCACGTTTAACCTGACTTAAGTGCCCTAAGCTGTGTCTTTTGTGCAGAAAAGAGGAAGATGACAAGGAGATTCCTGAAAAAATAAATTCCTTGGGCTACAGTCCTGTGGAAAAATGATAGTGAGGGGGAAAAAATAGGCGCATCAGGAATGTAGATATAGAGAGAAGTCCATTTATTGGACTCCCCCAGTTCAAACTGGCACAGCTCTCATAAGAAAAATGAGGGGAAAATCACTGTCTGTCTAGACATCATAAATACAAGGACTCAAAGAGTCCAGTATTTTTACTCTAAACTCCTGGATCTGTGATCATTCCCTGGCTCACGTCTCTCACAAATATTCCTATACAGGACATATCTAATCCCAAAGCTCTGCCTCTTCCATATGAATGTGATGTTCTCTTCTTTCCATATGAATACAATGTTCTTGTCTGTCCTGATAGTTCTTCACCAGGCAAACTAAAGGTCATGAAAGAGAAGCTGCGGAAAAAAAAAATCTTTTCCCTGACAAAAAGAATCCTGAGATATTTTGCATGTCCTTCGTGAGTTTTATTAGAACAACAATGCATAAATATGAGTGTAAAAATCCACCCAAACACTAAGTCCAGTATCTACAGCTCACCTGAAGCAGGGAAAGCCTTGAGCAACCAGTCCTAAGGTCAGGTTTTTGCTTGCTGCTGCAGTATGAAGACCACTGATGACAGCTTCCTTGGCCAGCAGCTCTTCGTACTTCAAATGATGGCTCCCTGCACAAGACACCTGCACAGTCATAGAACCATAGAGTGCTTGGGGTTGGAAGGACCCTTCAGGATCATCTAGTTCCAACACCCTGCCATGGGTTTAATTCCTGATGAATACAGAAGAAAAAAAGTCTACAGCAGTTGTCTGAGATATGCACCCTGGCCAAACAGAAGCTAATTAGACGTGACTGGAGTTAATTATGTTTCACACTGAACAGCAAGACCCCAAGCAACAGAAGGTGACAAGAGCTGTTGCTGCTGTTTCCTTTGGTGAAGACACAACGAGCAGCTCCTGGGGAAATAAGGGTGAGTGAGGGTGGTGAGACCCTGGCCCAGGTTACCCAGAAAGGTGGTTGATGTCCCATCCTTGGAACCATTGCAGGTGAGGTTCAAGGATAGTCTGCCTGCTACAACATAGCTCCATACCTGTCATTAAAAAATAGTAGCAGCAACACTTTTTCTCTTCCTTTCTTCCTCTCTTCCCTTACAGGAAACCTTGCTTGGTCAATTTATCATGTTCTGAAGGGGGATACACACGGTGTCCATCTCCTCCTGAAGAGAAGACCGCTCCTTTGTGTATTCTCCAGGACAGATTTCAAAACCTCTTGTGAACATTGTGTGTCACATCCTCTCCCAGCACCACCGAGCTGACAGTTCCCCTGCTGGGATGAGCCCCAGCTGTCCAGGGAGGGCTGAGCTGGGAACCAGCACCTCAGCAGCCTGGCTCCAGGCCCAACACTCATAGGTAGGCGGTAGGAGATGGAGGCATCTCATGCTGGCCCCAGCTAAACAGCCGGAGCTCACACCAGAAGTTCTTTCATTTTGTGGTTACAAAGAGCAGCAACTCATCTGTCTTTTCTCACTTTCCTTCAAAGCTCAGCACCCTGAAGTTCTCAGCGTGGTTATTCTCACATCAGCCTTAGGCAGGAAAGACATGCTCTTTGTGGTGGGTGAAGGAGACAAGCCTTGAAAGGTTGGACCAGATGATCCCTGAGGTCCCTTCCAATCTGGCATTCTATGAATCTATGAATTTTCCAGAGTACCACGGTGAACCTGGAGCTGAAGAGGGCACTGAATTTAGTCTCCACCATCCCAGAGCTACTGCCCTGCTCACCAGCACCTCCTCCCTCCTATCAGCCATGGCTTGTTCCATGGCTTCTGCTGCCTTGAGAAGGTCTGAGGGGTGGGCTGCATTCATCCAGGTAGTCACAGAGGACAGCAATTGCCATTTATTGGTGCCAGTGGCTACTCCAGCATCTAGAAGTATCATGGATGGATAAAAAGTTTGTTGTTCTGAGGTGGGCAAACAATTTGTATTTATACTAGACCTTTCATCTGAGAACCACAAGCATTTCATGCCTATCAAGAGAAGATCATACTCTCACAGACAGGAATATCAGAAGCATCACCTGATAATCAAGTGAAGCACAGGTCATTTCAAGAGATTACCCAGGGAGCGAGATGAGAACATAGCCTGGACCACACCATTCAACAGCCTTTACTACGTATTTGGACGGCAAAAGCCTCAGCTTTAGTCCTCTGGCCTAATACAACCCGAAACCCTACCCAAGCTCAAACCAAACCAAAATTAAGCTTTGAAAAACTCTGGTGCTCATTGATTTTGTGTTGTTTTTCCTTTCCTTCCCCAGCTGAGATGGACACAGACGTGTCAACACACTAAGAAGGTGGCTCACCCCCCAGCTATTTTTGTCTGCCTGCAGCAGGAACTGCAGAGGCGTGTGAAAAGGGAAAGGACACAACAGCAAATCCACTAAATAGAGAGGAAAATACCATCAGTGCCTAAAAACTCAAACAATTTTATTTACTTGCATGCCTCTTAGATCCAAACTATGTATTTTAAATCTTAAATGCAACACTGAACTCAGGGAGAAACCATCTTCCCTCTAGAACAACAAGGTCCAGAAAGATGAAACCATGAGCATGGTGGGTCAACACCACCTCTTACCACAGGAGAGCATGGTCCAGCTTTGGCATTATTGCATCTGGTGCAACCAACTCTACTGTCTTGTGCCCCACTCCGAGCATCTCTGCTCCTCTCTCACGTCCCAGGGACTCCTTCCATCTTTGCAGGGCCTTGAAAAGGTGAAAATTGATGGTGGGTGGTTTCATCTCCTCTTGGTTGAAACGGCTTTGATCAAAGTGCAGCCTGTGCTGGGGACCTGTGTACTCCTTGTCCTCAAGTAGTGCACCTATCCTTGTCCAACAAGGGCTTAGAAACAGCAATGACTGTTAGAGTTTATTAATTCCCTTCCTTTCGAACCCTGGGAGAGCTGCTTTGATTATTTGGGTAGGTGTGGGCACATGGCTGAGAAAGGGACAGATCCAGGGGAACCCACTGTGAGAGGGCCAAGCTGGGAAGACAAGTTTTGCAACAAGTTGTAGCACACAAGCTCCTGGCCCTACTTACCTGTGCTCTAGTCCTGGGAAACTGGATTTGCCCATAGAACCATAGAATGGTTTAGGTTGGAAGGGACCTGAAAGACCATCTAGTTCCAACCCCCCTGCCATGGGCAGGGACACCTCCCAAGAGACCAGGTTGCTCAAGGCTCCATCCAACCTGTCCTTGAACACCTCCAGGGATGGAGCATCCACAGCTTCCCTCGGCAACCTGTGCCAGTGTCTCATCACCCTCAGGGTAAAGAACTCCCTTCTCATTTCCAACCTAAACATTCCCCCTTCTGCCAAGGGTGATAGGCATTAACTATTCTGCAACTGCCAAGGGATGGGAGCCTAATTGCTGTGCTCTTTCAAGAAGGAATGCATTTGTAAAAATAAAATCATCTTCATTCAGTCAAATTACAGTCAATTATCACTGCCCTCAAGCCAAGATCTAGTAGCTCTGAGTTAACTTGGTTACTGAAGCACACTGGAAATGTCTGTCCTTTTTAGAAAAAAAAAATAAAATCCTTACCTTATACTCCTTAATAGTCAAAAGGATTTTGAAATAAGCTTAATGGGGGCAATTTTCTTCCTTCCATCTGTAGCTCTCCGAGATTAGCAGCACTTCTTTTCTTTTGGAATAAGAAGTACTTGGTAGCCTTAGATCACTGGGCTGTCCTCAAGGCATCATCACATTCAGTTGCACATTCAATTAACTTTTATAGCCAAAATATATTTTTGCTTCTTTTTTTGAATTCCCTGGTGTCACCAGAATAATGATTTGGACAGAGACAAGTGCCCTAAGAAAAAGACAAAGACAAATACATCCCAAAGTATCATGAATGTTTTCTTGAACCCCATGGGCCAAAGACAACTCCACCATGGTCTGCAACAAAGTGGCCACATTTTCATGCCCACTTCAATGCCAACAGACCCCAAAGCACTCAGCATTTCCCTGTAGAGCAGCTCAATTTAGCTCAAGAAGCCACTGGAACAAACTTGCTTTTTGATCCACGAAGCAGAGCTGTAATTTACATTTTGTTCTGTTTTTCCTCCTTATCACCAATGTTGTCAGAAGCCTCTTGATTCATGAGTGGGGCGATGGAAACACTGAAGCCCTGAGGCAGAGGCCTGGATAAATGTGGAAGATGCAGCCATTCCAGGACATGAGGGTGTCCCAGGAGATTACACTGCTGAGGGAAACACAGTCCTACTCCTGGGGAGCTTTAGGTCTACAGAGGCTTTGAACAGGCTCCAGAATTATTTAACAGGGGGTGAGTGAAGAGAGCAGAGCCCAGGGGAGCAGGTTCTGTTGGAGACTGAGCAGATACAACTTTACAGCGACCTGATTTTTGGAACAACCTCTAATTAACCCATGCAAGTAGGTCCCAGCTTGAAGGAGACATGGAATTGCAAAGTTGTCTTCAAACACTTCTGCCCTGCATTAGGAACCAGAATCCCAAAACCTCCCCTATCTCTAAATGCTGGAAATAGAGCAGCAGAGAGCCAGGTCAAAGCTTGTGACAAAGTCATGGCCAAACACCAGAAACCCCATGGGACCAAGGAACTATGTCAGATACTCACTCACCATCTCAACCCCAGCCCAGCACCCTGTTTGCTACAATGCAGATTTGAAACCAAAATTCAAATAGAGAGGCTGAATAAGTGACAAAAGAAGCTCCTCCAGCAGCTCGGTGGTTTTTTCAGCCTCCTCAATGTCTCAGCAGCATCCCCAGCTCTTGGTATCCCTGAAGTCCTGTCTGCACTGGCACGAGCCAAGCACCAGGACATTGCCCAGTGCCCCAGAGGTAGATCTAAAGCTCCTGGCTCAGACCCCAATGCTGCAGTCCTGGCAAACACAAAAAATCAATTCAAAAAAGGCTAGGAAAAGGATTCTGTAGAAATTTTGCCCAGTCTCATTACTGGAAGTCTATTTGACGTAGAGAACAAACACGGGAACTCTTCCAGGAAATGTGTTTCTTTATTTAAATAAAAATTAGTGCCAGTAGAAACAATAAACTTTAAATACATGGGACAATTATATACAACTCAATGTTAGGAATTATATACATCAGCTTTTTACAGACACAAACCCATGTATACCAGAAGGAAAAGGACGGAGGAGGAAGCAATGGAAAATGTGACAACTCGCGCATGTCAGTCTCCTTTGGAAAGTTTCAGGATTCAAGTGATTCCAGGCAAAGTGCCAAACTCAATTTGGCTTCTTTCAAAACTGAAAACAGCCTCTTTTGGAGGAAATCTACCAAAAAAGCTTTATATGGCCTGGTCCAAAGTTCACTGAAGCTGATGGAAAAACTCCCTCTGCCTTCGGGATCAGAATTGGGCCCTTCCCGAGCACAACGGAGCCTTTGTTGTGTGGTGTGGAGATGGACCCAACGCTGGAGCCAACCCTCCACGACAAGGGCAGAGCTCTCCCTCCTCAGCAGCGTGAGCTCAGCTCCCTTCCACCCTCCAGAGCTTCCCAAGCTGCCTCCCAAGCCTTAACACCAGCAGATAAATCACGGAGCTGCTCTGGCCCAGGAAATACGTGGAGACTTTCCACAACCCTTTCCCTGTGCAACGCTTCAGATTCCAACTCTCCAGCCCTCGTGCTTCAGAACTAACCCAAACATTGCAATAAGTTATTCAAAAAATATAAGGTATGGTTGAAATAGTCATTCTTTCCATTTTGTTCATTTCTTTAAGCAGTGCAATAATTTAAAGACTGATTTCAGAAGCATTTGAAAAAAAATAAAGCACAGTACCATTAAATTAGGGGTATGGTTGAAATAGTCATTCCTTTAGTTTTATTCACTTCTTTGAGCAGTGCAATAATTTAGGGACTGATTTCAGAAGCATTTGAAAAAAAAAATAAATCACAGTACCATTAAATTAGGGAAGGGGAGAAGTTTGTGGGTTTAAGAATTAGTTACTAATGACTGTATAGAAATGCATGTGTCACATGCGAGCCGATAAATAAAAAAAGACAAAATGCAATGTTTATCTACACTGGATAAATAGAGCAGAAAGTCTGGATGGGTACAGCTGTACTGACCTCAGAGGGAGGGTTTAACTCCAGCAGAGAAGCACAAGATCTTGTGCATGTTCCCTAAAGTCAAGAGGACTCGGTGGTGACTTCAGCAGGGCCAGGATTTCACCCTTACTAGGTCAAAATCTATCCTGAATCCCACCTATTTTTCAAGGGGGTGTAACAAAGCAGCATTTGTTCAAGCCTTTCTACATCTCACACAAACAAAGATCTCTCAACGTCGTCTTTAACTTACAGAGCTTTGCCTTCAGTGATCAAAGCTCCGTATCTTTAAAAAAAATACAAAGCCAAAAAAAACCCCAAACCCACTTTTCCCACAAGTAACTCAAAGGCTGGATGGCAGCAGAAGTTGGTGGACCTGACCCAGCCAACACAGGTACAACTGAAGCCAAGATAGATACAGTGGCAGGGATCTGAAACTGGGCTCTAAACCTCCCAGAAATTCAGTGCCTCTTTTTTTTTTTTTTCTTTTTTTTTCTTTCATTTTTTCCATGCCTAAAGCCAGTCTCCAGCCATGCTGCAATCTCCCTTCAACTACAGCATCAACCAACTGTCAGCCTTTGAGGCCTCATTGAGCAAATCTGCTGTTGGCTACAGTTTTTTGTAAGAAAAAAACACAAAATACTTCTATTCTATCACAGCTTTGTGTGAATGAGCATTACCCATCATCTTTAACAACCAGGCACTTGCGTTCAGGTAACCTCCCCAAACATTCCCCAGATATTTGCAGAATTCTGAAATATGCAGAGACACACCAGCAATAGTTACCTCGTTAGAAAAAAAAAAAATATATATTCTCCTTGTTCTTAGCTCTTACGGTAAGACATAATAATGGAAAACATAAAATTAAGCATCCCAGTGATGTGCAAGTTCCACGCTGAAGTTGGGTACCACTGCTTCCTTGTCTCACCAGGGACCACCTCGGGCCTGGGGCACAGGTACCTGTTCAGAGTTCACTGGAGAGCAGGGAAGAAGAACCACAAGTTCTTAGTGGGAGCTCCACCGATGCTTTGGCAGCTGCTGAAGGGAGCCCTGCGAGTGCTAGGAGTTCTTGTGGAGGTTTTCTGCAGACCCCTCACTGCTCTCGTTGAGGAGCATCTCCGACCCTTCCCCCAGCTCAGCATCCAGCACTTCCTCCTGGATGGTGAAGTGCACGTCTGGGGAGGAGGACTCGGAGCTGACGCTGCTGCCTTCCATGGAGCAGATGGCACAGGACAAGGATGGCACCATGCTCTCCTGCAGCATGTTCAGCATCATGGGGATCTGGGTGGACCTCAGCCCCGAGATGGTTGGTAGGGGCTTCACAGCTTCCCCCCATTCCCTCTCCTCATCTTTGTAGAGCAGAAGCAGATTGGATGACTTCTCTTTCCTTTTGGATTTCATGTAGCCAAGCATTATCCCCATCAGGAATATCCCGTAGAAAGACATGACAATCAGAATGTAAAAATACTCATTGCTGTTGCTCTTCTCCACGTTGTGGGACTCAGCATCAAGCATGGCTTGGGTCACATTTGCATGGTCCATCTTCAGCATGGGGAGTGTTCTACCAGGGCTAAAGCCTGGAGGAGAACACCTATGCTTACGTAAGCTCAAGCTTCAGATCAAAGAGGTAAAAGAAACAGCTGAAAAAAAGAGATAGCCCCAAATTATTCCTTGTAATCTGCAAGCTTGCAAACCCCACACCTGATGGAAGCTTGCACACCTCTGTTAGTATTGTGAGTGAATAAACTGATACTTAGACACAGAAAACACTAGAGAAAACATGTAATATTAAATCATATCCAATTCTATGCTGAATCACAACCCCCCCAAATCCCCATGATTAAAGAAAGAAAACTATATAGAAATACTCTGCTCGGCAGAGTTCGGTGCTGCTCAACCATGTTGAGGTTGAAAAAGTTAGAAGGATTCTTTTATTCAATGATGTAGAGAAAATATGTAATATTAAACCACGTCCAATTCTATGCTGAATTACAAACCTCCAAATCCCCACGATTAAAGAAAGAAAACTATATAGAAATACTCTGCTAAGCACAGTTTTGAGCTGCTTGACCATGTTGAAAAAGTTAGAAGTATTATTTTACTCAATGATGTAGGAAGGAAAAAAAATCAAAAAGCAACTTACGTTGGTACGCAAATAGTTCCTCCTCCTGCAAAGCTCAGGAGACCTTTCCTCTAGCAAATGCTGGGGGTTCTGAAAACTTTCCTCTGCTGCAGTCGGAATAAATAGCTCTCAAGAAATGTCTCATCACGTGTTTTAGAGGCACAGTTTATAATAGTTTTGTGCTGGAGTCAACAGATGAACTTGAAGGATTGCAGTTCAACTCACTGAACTTAACAGCTGTGAAAAGAAAAGGAGTTGGGAATTCAGATTTTACTCTTTCCTAACCAGTCCAGCACTGGCTCCTTCAGCTTGTGAATCTGTTCCTTCCACTGCCACCCCAGCCAACCTGTTACCTCGAGAGCTGCTACACAAAATGCAAGAAATTATCCTTTAGGTATCACGTTATTCTGTGTTTGTCATAAAACAGAGAAAAATAAACACATGTATTTCATAGTGGACACTATCAAGTTATCTCCAGGCCTGCTGTACAGCTTTCCCTGCAGAGATGGGGGAGGAAACAGGTTATTTTCTTTGTCCTGGACTAGTGACCAAGCTTTAAAACATGTTTGCAAAATGAAGTGGTGACTTAAAATTCATGCTGCAGCTTTGCCACAGGTTGTGGGGCTGTGGAGAACCAGGCCCTGACTCTCAAGTGAGTTTTGGATGGAGGGGTGCTGGTGGCACCTAACTTTGGCCATCAAAGCACTGGCTATGGGATTTTGGTCCCCCACATAATCAGTGAAATGGTGAAGACTCCTCTAGGGAGCAACTCAGAGCTCCTGAGGTTCACAACCTCCTTCTCCCACTGCAAAAGCAGCCAAGAGCTCCACGGTCTGTGTGCTGTTGATGCATAAATAGAGCAGGACCACTGAGGTAATGCAGATTTTAGCATGAAGGGACATTAACAGGGGTTGGGTACGTCAAGGGATGTTAATGTTGGGGGGGATGCTCTCCAAGTGACTGTTGGAGGCACTTGCAGCTGGCTCTGGGCTGAGCAGAGCCCTCCCAGGCTGCTGGGGAGGGCAGAGCCAGGATGCAGGCTGGGGCACGGGGCCCACAGAGTTCCCAGTCATCAGCTCAGTGGTCCAGGAGGCTCTGAGACCCCTTCCCAACACGTAAGCAACAGTAGAGGCCATGGGAAGAAGGAGGCCCAGCTTGCACCTTGGGGATTTCACTTCCTCATCCTCTCCATCCCCGCTCTTCGCACACAAAGCCCAATTAGTCAGGCCCCACATGTGAATGTCACCCCTTCTGCAAAGCTTCAAGGATGTTTATGTAACAGGACACTCCACTTCCAGCAAGTAGCTGACTGGTGCTGGAGTTTCCCAACGGTAGGTCTGGGTGGGTTTTTTTTCCTCTCTCCCCTGCAGTAACTTGTGGATTCTTTGCATAAACAGCAAATTCTCCTCCAAACCCTGCCCTGACAATCCCTCTGAGGTAACAGCAGAGAGAATTAACCTCTTTTCACATGGAGGAAGAGAAAAGAGAGAGGAGTTAAGCGACTTTAAAAGAATTACAGAAAAAAACAGAATTATATCCATGTTTGGAATCAGCATTTTCCATCGTTTCTCTGAACGACTCCACAGAGAAATGCAAAAAAAAAAAAATTACATGAGCCTGATTCCTTTCTCTGCCCCTTAAAATAAGGGATTCACCCCTGAGGATGTTGGGTTTATCACCTCACGCATTCCCATGTGATAGCTCAGGAGCTGTTGATGTTGGACTAAGGTCCACTGGGATTTCATCTGACAAAGTCTGTCTGCAACACCCACTTGCCAAGTCTGGATTCTTCCTCCCTGTTCCCGACAACTTACAGAGCAGGCAAGAGAACTGGTGGGCTCAAGCTTAACCCAAGCAAAGCTCTGGATCTTCTAACTAACTTTGAGGAATTCCTATTTCACATCTTTCTTAGCTCCATGTGAATGTGCTTGCCCATTCAGCTCCAGAAAGTTGGCATTTGAAAAATTAAAGACAATTAATTTACACCAGGTTTGACCAACACTCTTTTGTGCAGGACTTTCACAGAGTGGTGAGGAGATGCCCAGCATTGATGGGTCAATGAAAATTGGCTCAGCATAAGGACAAATCCCTCCTCTGTGCCTGTGACATCCTATGGAACCAGCTCTGAAGCTGCTTGATCCTGGGAACAAGGTCACCTGAAGCCTGTCCTGCTGCCTCCTGTCGGTGTGACATACAGGTCACCACTCACCTCGACATGAAGAGAACTCTCAGGCAAACCCGAGATCCCAACACACCCTAGCTTCCACCAGTGAGCCCCCCAAAGCAGAGGCAAACCTGCTCTTCTGCAGGTGCAAATAGGGTCTCTTTGGTGGCCAAGAAGGCCACCAGCATCCTGGCTTGTGTCAGCACTAGTGTGGTCAGCAGGACTAGGGAAGGGATCGTCTCCATGGACTGAGATCACACCTCAAATCCTGGGGTCAGTTTTGGGCCCCTCACTTCAAGGACAGGTGTTGAGCCTGGAGAAAAGGGGGCTCAGGGGAGACCTTCTGGCTCTCCACAACTCCCTGAAAGGAGGCTGGAGCCAGGTGGGGTCAGGCACTTCTCCCAAGTACCAAGTAATAGGACAAGAGGGAACAGCCTCAAGTTGAACCAGGGGAGGTTTAGGGTGGACATGAGGAACAATTTCTTCCCCAGAAGGGCTGTCAAGGACTGGCCCAGGCTGCCCAGGGCAGTGGGGGAGTCCCCATCCCTGGAGGGATTTCAAAGCTGTGAAGATGTGGTGCTGAGGGACATGGTTTAGTGGTGCCCTGGCAATGCTGGGTTAACGGTTGGACTTGATGATCTTCAAAGTCTCTTCCAACCAGAACGATTCTATGATTCTTATCTGCTCCAAAGCCTCACATTCTTCATGTATCTAAAGCCTCATACAAAGTTACCAAGATGAACCTCAGCACCCAACAGGAGCCTGGGAAGACTGGTCAGGTGCATCCATAGATTTATGCAATTCCCCAAAGTTCAACTGGAAGAGACTGAATTGCATAATTATGCACAGTTGTCCAAACCCTCTTTGCAATCATGTTTACTTTGGCTAGCTGGTGACAACTCCCCTCCATCTGTTAGCCCATGATTCTGAAAAACAGCTGAATTTTCAAAAGGCGCAGAAGGGATCCCTGAGCCTTCTAGAGACATGAAGAGGAGGGATGGGAAGAAGCTGGGGAACAGCCACCTGAAAAACATATGCCACTTGCTCAGTGGTGCCGTAAGTCAGCTTTCTCAAGCTGTACTCTGTAGAAACAGTGTTTTTGTCTAAAAACAAGACCTAGAAAATTGAAAAATAGAGCCTTTTAGTTTCCCATTTCAAAATTACTTCTTTTGCAAATTATATTATAAGACCGTTGATCATGGCAAAAATACTTGCTTGATTGGAAGCAATTTATTTTTTGGAATTAAGATAAGTAGCTATTTCTTTTTGAGGTTTCCTTCTTCCATTTAGATCATTTTTTTTCCTCAGAACTTCCTGAAATTTCACTTACAGGTTTCAATAATTGCCTCTCATGTTCCTCTTCACCTTCTTTGCATCACTCCCAACCTAGGCTAGAACATTGAAGTATAATCCTTATGCTGTTGCTCCCACCTTCCAGATTCCCCCTCTGGAAAACATCCAGACTAATAAAGCAAAGCAACATCCAGGCTCTCCAACAATTCAAAGGTCACCACATTGTTGCTGACATCAGATTTTTTTCCTCAAGGTCCCCGTCTCCTAAAGAGCCTTTTGTGGCAGCAACCTCTGTCACCGATGGACACAGAAGTGGAGGCTTGAGGCATCCCATGGGGCAGGAACTCTTCACAATGTGGGTTTAGGGATGGTATCATGTGAACCCTTCCTTCAAATAAAAATGTGAGGATTGTCAGAAAACTGAGCAAAGACAGAAGTTGTTGTGAAGACAACATGAAATGTCCTTAGAGACTTGGATGACTCCCTGCAGGCTGCCACGGAAAATACATGCCTAACCCTTCATTATAGGTGGAATCCGTGGCCTGATGTTCCATTTATCCTTCTTTTTCCAGTTAGTGAGTTAAAAAGACTAAAGACACAGGACAGAGCCATTAAAGGGATAGCTCCTACGGGAAGCTCAGCCTGTTTGGTAAGTGTGTGCCAACAGTAACACTCCAAAGGGCATCTGAGCATGTGGTTTTTTGGAGTAATCGTCTGAAAATTGAAAAAAAATAAAAAGGAAAAAAAAAAAAAGAGAAACGGGAAGGACAGGGGGGGCTGCTTCTTCCTGCATGTGGACCTTTAATGGAAGTAGCGGTTGGGAATTTAACACTAGGGAAAAAAAGGAGGGAGAGTTTTGCCACACAAACAATGTCTTCATTATGATTTAGACCTTCCAGACACTGCAGCTGGGATAGGACAGCAAAAATGATCAATATTTTTCATGTATATGATTTCAATTAAAGTAAAATTAGAGATCAAGAGCTGGATTTGACACCACAAGGGAAAACAGAACGAAAAGGATGTTTGTGCCCTTGATTTGGTTTGTGTTTGAAGACCTTCCTGCTGAGATGACTTTTGTCCCAGGGTAGGGAAGGAGCAGCAGCCCAACACAAGCCATGTGCCTCCTCTTTTATAGATACACTTCACAGGAGCAATTTCTAGAGGAAGAATCACAGAACCCTTTAGACTGGAAAAGACCTCCAGGATCATCAAGTCCAACCTTTGTCCAACATCTCCCTGACCCCTAGACCATGTCTCCAAGCACCACATCTACTCATTTGTTGAACCCCTCCAGGGATGGTGATTCCACCATCTCCCTGGGCAGCCTGGTCCAGTGCCTGACCACTCTTGCAGTTAAGAACTTCTTTCTAGTGTCCAATCTAAACCTCCCCTGCTGCAACTTGAGGCCATCACCTCTTGTCCTGTCACCGAATTATTGCATCTCGGCGATTTTCTCCGTTTCAGCTACAATCTACCATGTAACCATCTGGGCACCAAATGGAAGTAATGCTCTGCCCAGTTATTAGCTGTGAAAGGCTCAGTAAAATGCTGCAGCTCTGCCTCGATACCCTACAGCCTTCACTGGTGAAAACATACAAATGTAAGTCCAGGAGATGCAAGCATCAGCTTCCTCCTCCTAACAGGGTTTAGTTGGCTTTAATTCACATTTTATTAAACCTTCCCAGCGGATGCCCAGATCATGAAATTGCAGGTTTCTCAGGCATTCCCTGCACTCAGAGCAAGAAAAACTTTCTATTCTTATCCAAAAGTAGCGAATACGGGTTCAGAAGCACCTCAAAGCCAAGGTGGCCACCTCCCCTAGAGCTTTCTTCACATCTGGAGTATTGCAATTGCCCTCCCAGCATGCAACAAAGGTCCATAAGGCAAGTTGGTTTCTGATCCTGAGAGGTGACAGCCACAGAAAACTTCTGTACTAACAGTTTACACTAAATTTAGCATTTACTGTAAAGCACGTGCCGTGGGAGTCTTGGAGTTTGGGGACAGGCAATTCTGCTCAACCTCTAAAGCGAATTTCAGAAAGCTGTGAGTGACTGGGGACAAAGAGGGGAAACTGGTAACTCTCATGATAGCAATAACAAGAAATTACATTTAAAAAATAAAGCCTTTTCAGTAGCTGGTAAGAGAATCTGAGTCCAAAGCCATTACATCCTCAATCCTCCTTCCTGTAGCTGTGTTACAAAGTTATTTTATCAATATATATTTCTATACAATAAAATGAAACTTACACTTTATATTATCTTACCTTTTTCCTTTGATGTGGCACAGAGGATGTAGGCCTGCTTGCTCTGAAAATGCTTCTACTTTCTTTTTCCTCTTCTGTTTTTTTGTTTGCTTGTTTCCCAATAGAATTATCTGTTGAATTCACTCCCTTTAAAAACAAAATAAATTAAAAGCTTTCTTTGCCCTCAGTGTCAAATGCTAGATCCAGTTGCACTGTAGGTGATGAACATCTTTGCTTCTATCTGGGATTTTAAAGTCAGCAAAATATTACATTTTGGATGCCATTAAAAAATAAATCAAGCACCTCTAAATTTCATTATCAGTATTTAGAAGAAATTCACTGACAAATCCCAAATCTTTTTCTTCAGCATAGAGACAGTGCTTGGTCTACGAGCTACGGAATGGTGCCTTATGTAGGACCATTCATCTTCTCCCTGAACTGCTTCTGACTCTACAGAATTAGAACTTTGATTTAATTTACATTAAAGAAGGTTTTTAACAAACAAAATGTGCGTGAAGGGATATAAGAGAGTATTTAGAGAGGGTTTGAAAAATTCATCTGCACACAGCACAAAGATCTTTCCTCAGTTTTCTTTTCTTTTTTTTCTTCATGATCTAAAAAAATTAGGATATGCCAGTCATTGAGAAGTGTAAGAAATGAAGGGGACAAAACCACTAAAAACATCCAAGTGCTCAACTTGGATCCTCACTGACTACAGGTCAGAAATAGAGGAAGGTCTCTGGGTGAGTTAAGAAATGCTTGCAGAAAGTTTATAGAGACATCAAGAAACATCTGGCCATGCAGTCAAACCTGACTGAAGATGAAATAGGAAGCTATGCATCCATTCCCTCAGACCAGGAATGATTTTTTTTTTTTTTAATGTTTCATTCACTTTAGTTGGGTCTCTGCTGCCTTCTTCCCAAGGACTACTTCCCACCACCTATTGCCACTCATGCAGGTTCGTGCCTCCCTCCAGTTCTTCTCTTTCTGCTTCTCAGTTCTGGCTACATGGAAGGTCAGCACCGTTCAGGCATTCTACTTTGGGCTTTTTGGAAAATAATAATCAGAAACCAAGGAGAACTGGGGAGCAGAATGTGCTCTCATGAAGTAGGTGAGGTTCACACACCCCGTGACTTCGCTCACACTGGCACAGGAGCAGAAAAGTTCTCAAAGCCCACCACACTTCAAGGAATTTGAGAAGAAAACAAGCAGACAAAAATATAATCACTGGGGAAACCCCAGGCTCTGAAGTCAAGGGGACAGTTGTTGCTTAGTTTCACTAAACCTCAGAATTTCAGCTTTAATTTTCATACATCAAGAAATTTGAAGGACCCCAATGTTCAGCCAAGCAAGTTCTGCCTCAGAGATGTGCCCAGAACTCCCACTGAATCCAGCACCCAGCCCAGCCGAGGGAAAGCTTTTGCAAAGCCTTAGAGGAACAAGCCACATTTCTCTTCACCAATGTTCTTTTGCAATCTGGGAAAATTTGTTAGCAAAGTAAAAATTAGCCTGTGCTTCTCCACAGCCATGTCAGCATCCCAGGTCACCGTGACCTCCAGAGGGATGTTTCACTTTCACATGGACACCAGATGTCGAGCCCCCTCCCCTTCTGATATCCAAGAGCTTTTGTACAAGACCAGCCACTCAGCATCATGTTGGTAACACTCCCTTGCAGCTTTTGTTGTGAAACCTCCCCATTTACTGCAGCAAACATCACACTTCATTAACTTCTGCTCCCAACCCTGTTGACCCAAATCTTCATGGGATTGCAAATGCAGTTTAGATTTCATCACTGCCTTTCTCCACACGAGTCCCCTCCCGAGCTGAACCAGCTCAGACAGCACTTCAGTTTGATTTATTGTATCTTGGCATCTGCTGACTGGACTCACTTTCAGAGCACAAAATCCTCAGACCACCTATTTGTGTTCTTATTCTGAAAGGTTGTTTTGGAAAACACAACGTGAGGCAGAAAATAGTAATTTGGGGTGTAAATAGCATTAACTGGACAAACCTCGGGTGTACAGCAAAGAGGACAGGGGAGGTGTTCAAAAAATGAGTACATGTGGCCCTTCAAGACATCATCTAGGGGCCAGGGAGATGCTGGACAAAGGTTGGACTTAATGATCCTGGAGGTCCTTTCCAACATAAATGATTCTATGGTTCTACAGAAAAGAGGCAGTGACAGCACCTGCATCTTCTCCAAAGGTAGGGATTGCACATGGCGAAGAGGGGGGAAGCATAAAACTCCTCCTGAAACCTGAGGCTGAGCTCCCAGGCTCAAATGATGAACCCATCTGCAGTTTGCCTTTGGTTCCCCTAAGGTCTGGCCTTCTCCTTTAGTGCCAGGGTACANTTTTTTTTCCTTGAAAGGTTGCACCAGATGATCCCTGAGGTCCTTCCAACCTGGCATTCTATGATTCATTCCTTCCAGTTAACACAACCACTTATAATCCAGCCTTGTGGGGACAACTGATGTAACCTTCCATTACCAGGACCCCGATTGATGTAACAACCCCAACGCCCTTCCATACCCAAGGACATTTCAAAAGAGCTCCAAGACACCTGGGGAAGCCCAAGGAGAAGCGTGGTGGGAGAAGCCCTCAGTGCAATAAGAATCAATAGAACCAAAATTAACTTCCTAATTTAGCTTTAAGGAATGATACCAAAGAAAAGAAATTTTGTAGCACATCAACACATACTCTCAGCAGGGGCAGCTTATTTGTGAATGAAAAAAGCAAGCAAAGGGGATGCATTTTTCACTTGCCAGCATTTATATCTCAGTGAGGAAGCATCACCCCTTCTCCAATGTGCTTTGTTAAAGCAAAGACAACCATTGGTTTGATGGAATTATGCTTCACTGTGGGGAAAAACACTCTCCTCTCTTGGCTGCTCACAATAATAATGAATAATTGTGAATAATCAGCCCAAAGTAAACAACATGTGCCCTTGTGTGGTCGCTCTGCTCCTCATCCCAGGCTGGATTTCACTTGAATTTAGGAAGTGGGGAATTCTGCACAGATATGGGAGATCCTCTGCTTTGCTAACAAGCTCTGGAAATGCAGCGTGTTTGGGAAAAATAATGTTGCTGTTCTGGATGAAAAATAGGAAAAAAATACATCTAGATACATAGAATTAATTAATACTCCTGCTTATACTCCTTCTAGTCATGTATCTAAAGAATTGTGACATGGCCACTAAATCCCCTAGATCTTTTACAAGCCTTCGAGAGTTCAAGCATCAGTGGAACAGAGACCAACTCGGAAAGGGAAGGGTTAAAAGATTCCTGCAAGGACATAATCCCTGTCTGGTCTCAAATGTTGCTCACATCAACCATGCCCTGGGAGAAGAGCCCGGCAGAGGAAAGGGCTCAGCTCAGCCGGGGCTGTTGCAGGCAAGGAGCCTGTTTGCTGCTTTCTTCAGCATGGATCTTGAGGGATGATGACTGTTTAAAATGCTCCTCCTCGTTTTCAAATGAATATGGGGGGTGGAAAGTCTGTGTTGAGTTCCTCAACCATTACCTGCTCACTTGACCCCAGCACACGCCACCAGCACCCATCATACACGAGGACATGCACAATTGATTTGCTCTGTGTGCTTTCCACGCTCCCTTTTCCTGCCACGCAACTTCTCTTCCACACAACCCATCCATGTCCCCATCTCTTGGTGGCCTTGACCTCCACCCCACCAAGCTCAGCCCACTCAGGAAAGCTTTGCTATCTCCACCTACTTTGGCTGCTCCCTCTGCCCCAGGGGCTCAGCTTCCTGCTCCATGTATATTGCAAAGGCAGGAGGACACGGGCTACTCCCACACATCAAATCCTTCAACTGCCCACTGAAAATACAATCTGGAAGCTACTGCCTCAAGAGCAGGAACTCATGTTGTCCTTATTTACATTCCAGGGCTTACCTCCTTCTGAGTTAAAGCTCCTGTCACCTTCTCCATCCATGACTCTCATCCCTCTCCCTTGATTTCTCCCATGTTGTCTCATCTTCACCACCAATGTCCTCCACAAACCAGGTTGTATTTCCTTCAAACCCCTCTAAAATCCACCTGCTTGCCTGCAGGGTTAGGAAGGGAATGGAAATGGGAAAGAGTCTAAATAACACCAAAAGACAATGAAAAATGCTCATGTAGGTATGAGTTACTCAGCACTGCTGGCTTCCATTGAGCTCTGAGAGATCCTATCTCATGGTTGCAAAGCTCCATGGGGGAAGCCAAGGTCATTGCCAAAACACTGAATTGTCCTTTTAGTTTTTTGGGGGTGGGGTTTGGTTTTTTTTCTCACTTTCATGGCTGATTTCAGGTTCTGTTTCATCTCAAAAAACCAAACCAAACAAAACCCCCAAAAGATCCAGACACCGATTCGGGTACCCAGTGCTCAGACACTTCAAATAAATCACCCAGCTCCTCTCTGTAATTTCGCTCAGGAAAGCAGCCAATTTGCTAAATTAAAGATTTTTAGAAGCCTTCTGAGCACAGTGAGCCTTGGCTTTGCCCTCTCATTTATTAGCACTTTCATTTCTCTTCTCTTACTCAACCCTTCATTTCAGAACCAGCCAAGTTCCAACCAAGGAGGTTCATTATCTCATGGAAAAAGCCACACACTGGACTAGTTCCATCAGCACCCTTGCAAGTAATAACTCCAGCAGCAGAGAGCCCTGCTCAGGCTTCCATGTTGCCATAGATACGAGTGATGTTCAGAAACCAGAGCTGCTGGGGCAGGTAACACCCTCTAAATACTGGATGTCANCCACATCTCCACGGCTTGGAAACCCTTCCAGGGATGGGGACTCCACCACTGCCCTGGGCAGCTGGGAAGATGTTAAGATGATTCTTGAAAATAAGCTGAGAGCTGTTCCTGTATTTCTATATTTAGTATATATGGTATCAGCCCATAAAGCCAGAGCTGTGAGTATGCAGAAGTCCCTACAGGCATAATGCAGAGGATGGGTTGTACACAATGCAGGGTCACACCAGCTTTAATACAACAGGATTTCTTCCTTCTCAACCGATAGAAAAGCTTTATATATA